>LOJH01013508.1:0-24772 GCA_001685095.1 Ellobius talpinus
CTTGAATATATTGTGTGTGTTTGGAGGCATGCACATTCAGAAATGAATTGCATAAAGGTCAGAGGGCAACTTGGGGGACTTGATTCTCTCATTCTACCATGTGAGTTCTGGAGATCAAATGCAGGCTTGATAGCAAGTGCCTGCACCATTGAGTAATCTTGTTGGCTCCATTTTTATTTTTGAGATAGGGTCTTGTGTACGCTGGGTAGTACTATGATTCATGACAGTCCTTCTACCTCAGACTTTCAAGTACTGGAGTTTGAATAAGCCTGTTCAGAAGCTATATTTAAGCTGCAAACCGACTTCATCCCCCACTCTTAATACTGTGTACTGTGTTTTATCACTTTTGAACATGCTGTATGATTCATTAATGTATTAGATCTATTCATTGTGTATTACTTTGTATACATATTGTATTTTGTGGAAATGTCAATAAAGACAGACATGTTTTTGTCCAAGTTCATAGTAGCCTGTGAACCAGACAAAACTAGACTAGCAGTGGCAACTAGTAGGTGCTTAAATACTTGCTGGGCAGATGTGTTATTTTCAGGTGTGTTCATGAATAAAAATGTTTGAGGTGCAATTCACAGCTTTCGCACTGTTTGTGGTCTGGGAGCATCTATAACAGTTCAGAGCCACAAAGGACTATTTTCAGGGTCTGTACTCTGCTCTTTATTGATGATTGCTGCAGACATACAGTTTGCAGCCCCAGGCTCCTACCTTGTATTTACTGGCTGTATTAGTTCTCTCAGCCACCCATCCGTGAGGCCTGCAGGGATGTAAGCAGGGTGATATAAGCAAGAGTTTATTTTCTCATGATTTTGGAGACTGTAAATGGCGATAAATGTGTCAGTAGGGTTGGTTGTTTTGAAGATCTTTTTTCATTTTTGGTTCATGGCTGTCTTCTCTCCAAGCCACATGCTATTCTTTGGTTCATAGCCATCTTCTCTCTGCCTTCACTTGTCATTGGCTGGTATGTGACCATCTCTCTGTTCTCACATGTGTTTTTCCTCTGTTTCTGTGGTAACCTCTTCTCCTGAGGATGTCAGTCAGATAGGATAAGGGTCTGCAAACCTCACTTCCCGTAATTATCTCTTTAAAGGTTCTCCTGCGAACATCCGAAGTACTAAGGGTTTAGATGACAGCATATGAAATTTGTGTGTATGTGGGGCATAGTTGAGCTGATAAAACTTTCTACCTCCCTGGCCTGATCTGAAAGGTAGTGTGACAAACTCTGAATCTTCTAGTTTCATTTTCCGATAGTGTCTCTGGTGACGTTTTCCTCCAACTTTTGACTTGGCCTCTCACCCCTTACTCTCTGCTACTTTCCCATTGGTATCTAGCCATCTGCTTATCTACACTCCCGAGTGCTTTTCAGCAAACTGTTCAAAGGAAATACTGCAAAAGCACATGGAGATAACAATCCCATGGACATGTCAGTTAGATTCGATTTTTGGAAGACAATGTGGGTCAGAGATGAATATTGGTATAGACCAGAGGACTTTTCTTATATTTTAAAGAAATAATTTTCCAGGGTAATAACATGATTTGAGTGTTGTGTGTTTGTAAAGAACACATCCTCTAATCAGATAAACAGAATCTTGAGGAGAAACCGACAAATTCGCAGTGGGATAAGTGGGTTTTTAGCACACTTTATTCCCTAATTAGTAGAGCAAGCCAGTGATTTTCACATGTTAGCACACATCACAGTGACTTGAATTATTTGCTGAAACAGATTGCTGAACCTACTTCCCACTGTAGGATTTCTGAGTTTTTGGTCTGGGGTTGGGTTTGAGCATTGCCACAGTTTCCCTGGGAGTTCTGATACAGCCATTTTTAAAGATCAAACCCGACTATCAGGAATGAGTAAGAACATAGATCATGTGAGAACAGTTAGCAGATATGATCAAGTAGCACATATGTAGCTCCTGGCACTGGATAATTAGATAATAAACCAGATATTTAATTAAACAAGAGGTGTTTATCATGTGTGCCGTGTACTGTGGCATAAAGCCAACTCAGTAAGGACCAACTGTTGATTTGTAAGACAACATTTATGATCACCATTCAACTGAATTCAAAACAAATCATAAAAATCCAACTTAATTGTTGTATTTGTGTGTTGCAAAAAAATCAAGGGCATGATCTAGGCAAATACTGTACCACCTCGTCCTCTATCTGCAAATTTTTGATTTCTTAAACCAGGGCCTTGAAGCCCACTAATGTGTTGTTTAGAATAGATACATTGAGATGGTGATTCCATGCATTTGTTTTATTCTGCTCTAGAGTTTTCTATTTTAACCTTTTTTTCCAAAATGTTCTATGTATGGATGTCAGTATGCACACCACATATGTAGATACATGTGTACATTCATGAAGCATTCTTAGGTTTCTTCTAAACTCCAGAGTTCGAATGAAAGTCAGTTTCTGTGCTCTGTTGAGAAATCCATGGAGCTTCCACAAGGCAGCAGCAGCTAAGAGAAAGCATGCTCTCTACTGAATACTTTACTGAGGTGGTAAATTTGTGTAGGAGGAGTTTTCCTGTCCCGACCACTTGCTCCCAGATAACCAGCAACCACTTCCCAAATTAGCACACAGAAGCTTATATTAATTATAGATGGTTGGCCAGTAGCTCAGGCTTGTTACTACCTAGCTCTTCCATCTTAAATCAACCCATTTATATTAATCTACATTCTACCACTTGACTCATGACTTTGCCTGTCCTCTAGCATGTCCTGTAACCTGGGTGGCTTACTGACATCTTCTCTGACTCCTCCCTTCCTCATCCCATCATTCTCAGTTTTGCTTTCCCATCTAACTGTATCCTGTTCAACTATTGGCCAGTCAACTTGTATTTTAGGCCAATCACAATGACAAATCTTCACAGTGTACAAAGGGATTATTTCACAGCAAATCTGGCAAAAGGTTTTTTTTGTTTATTTGTTAAAATTCAGTAGAAACTTTCTAAAATATAGGCATTTAGCACTATGTGTCCCAATAATCAGGTCTAACAAAACATTGCTGATGATTTCAGATCAGTGTTTTAGGCTTGTTGTCACGAACTCTCACCAGTGTGTATGTTATTGTAATTAATGATGATATTTGCATTTACTCTTACTGATAGGTATAAAATGTAGACTTCCTCCTTAATTTACACTGGACAAGGCTATAGATTGTAGGTACCCTTTACAAATAAATCTGTTATGCGCTACTCTATTTTCATTGCAATTAGGTTTACTTGGCGTGGGATTTTTTGCCAGGATTTGTACCAATTAATTGGCTTACTTAACAACTTTCAGGGTTAAATATTGAGTGTGTTTAAATATATATAAGGAAACTGAATAGGCATTCTTAGTGTTAATGTTTAACATTTATTAATGAGCAGTCAATACAATGTATATGATTAGCAGGTTTGTAATCCCAGCACCCAGGAGGCTGAGGCAGGAGGATTACAAGCTTAAGACTGGTCTGGGATATAGGCTATTTTCAAGGATAGCATGGGTGTTATATCAAAGCCTGTCTCAACAAAGAAATAAGATAAAATATAAAGAGGAATAGGAATGAAGTTCAGTGAGAGAGCTTGCCTGGTATGTGTGAAGCTTTGAATTCAGTATCTAATATGCTCCCTGCTTCTCACACAAAGCACAATAATAACTAAATAAGCATATATAATATTATGGTTATATATTATTACATTTCTTTTCCCATAAACCCTTCGTGGAGTTAGATTACTCAAAGTAGGGAGTCTTAAACTTTATGAGTTTTATTTGCTTGAAGTACCTATGACTTTGAGGTAATACCTTTTTTAGTTTTTAGATCTATTTAAAGACTTTAAAAATAGTGTTTGTTTTGTTTTCTGGAGATAGAAACTCATCATGTAGCCGATGGCGGCCTTGAACTTTCATCCTCTTGCCTCAGCCTCCAGAGTGCTGGGATGACTGGCCTGCAGCACCACATTTGACTTGTCTGCTGTGCAGAATGCTAGAGGGGATTATTGTAGCCGTTCTCACTGGAAACGCAATCCGAACATTCAATGGTAGATGTATTCTGGTAACTATACTAGGATTTCAATCGTTCTTGGGGAGTCACGTGACCTTTCCTTTCCCCTCACAGCTGCACTGAGACAACCTTGTCTTGTCCGTGTAGCTGTCTTTTGATTATATTGGCTTTTCTGTTGGCCCTGACCCAAATATGTTCTGTTGCTAACCCCTTAGTGCTTTCATCCTTTCGTCCTGTTCCCCTTGTGCGTGACTGGATGCTGTGATGAGACTATGCTATCGTAGAATCCACTCTAAGGGAGGCTGCTTTCCTCTGGTGGTGTAGAGCCTGCTCAGCTGTGGCTCTGATTGTCTTTCCCAGTGGTGCTGCTGAAAGCTTCGTCATCTTGCTTGGAAGAGTGTCACAGATACTTTTCTATTTGTTGCTCTCTGCTCACAGCTGTCTCGTCCCCGTCACCTGCATCAGCCCAGGAGACCTTTGTTTGATGTGGTTCCACACGTTCATCAGTGCTAGTGACCACTTCTTCAGCGTCAACTTTGTACCTCTTTCTAACTCTCCATTATCTCCATAAGGTTTCAAGGTCTTCATGGTCAGTGTACTAAGCCTTAGCATGAAAGCCTAGCTTCATCTTCTTTAGTTGGTTTCCTCTCCATGAACCTTAGTTTTCAAACTGGCTACTCTGTTTGGTATTTACCAGAACATTTCTCTTAATGCCTGTTCCTCCAGGTTTTCTTTTTCCTTTTTTCTTTTTCCCAATTCAGCCATGATCTTATGGGAGCCTGGCATAGCTTCCATCTATTTAGTGGAGCCATCTCAGTCTGTCAGTGTTAATTTTTCTTACTGATCTCCTTGGACACACAGTTCATATAGTTTTAGTTATATTTCCCATGCACTTATTTCTTCAGTATGACATGTTGAGCTTCATTATGTGAAATATGAACCTGGATTATATATACCTGGATCTTAAAGTAATTTGTTAAATAGTTGAACACCAAAATGGAAATCTTTCAGAGGATCTAGCCAGTAGATTCTAGTGAAAGAAATATTTGAATAGAAAGTAGCAAATTTAGTCAAAGCTGGTTTAAGATTTTAATTTACTCTTTAGGTCTGTGATGTTATGCTTGTTGATGGAGGATACTATGCACTTAGAAGATCATTTTTTCTTGTTAAGCCCATAAACAATGACAAATGTTGAGCCTGTCACACATACTTTTCATTAATTTAGCCAGGAATAAGGGCAGGAATGGATCACAAAATGGAAAGTATCATTGGTATTGCCGGCACAATCACATTACTGTGTCAAAGCCACGAAGAGACAACTGAGGGCAACAGCAACAGCTTATGTCATTTTGAGCATCCTAAGAAGTAATTCTTGTCAAACATTTAATTCATAGTCATTATTCTGTTATGGCTCTATAAATTGTATCGTCTTGTCTGTAGTCTATTACAGGTTGAATATGTCTAAACTTAAAACTGAAATCCAAAATTTTTAAAAATCTAAATTTTACAGAGAGCCAACGTGATACCACATAAACACACACACACACACTTACTGAACTCATGACAGTTTGTATCCTAGCCACATCCTATCTTTTACACTAAAAAGAGCGTAAGAGAACATGAAAAACGACTTTCATGCTCTGACTTAAATAGTGACTGGAAGATATCTCAATGAATACATGCAATTATAATGTTATAAAGTCTTAATAAATCTGAAACCCACAACTTTCTGCCCTAAGCAGTTGGATAAGGGATGTTTAACGTAAGTGTCATTTAAATTAACTTGCTACAAGGTAGTATCACTGATAGGTACCTAGATAAAATAGTAGTGGTGGGCAATTGATTTCATAGTATCTATAATCTGGAAAAGAAAGTATTAATTGGGGATGTGTTTGTTTATATTTTTTCTGAAAATTTGGGCTAATTGATCCCAGATTTAGTGATATATGAGGAGCCTGTTTTGGTCTTGGTCTTTCTTGTTCCTTGATCTTACTTCAAATTTCATCTTCAAAAAAATGTTTATGGAAAAATGTGTTTTATCGGTCTACCCAAGGGAAAGATCCGCTTACAACACAAATGAACTGAGAACACATGTAACTTCCACAGCAGTGTGTCGATATAGAACTGCTCACGGTACAGCTTCTTTTCTGTCCAAACCACAATGTGGATGAAAGAGTTCCCCCGCCAAAACAGCAAGGAGCCTAAGGCTCTGTAGCAGAACCAATTTGATACTTTTCTTCAGCAGTGGTTTTACTGAGAAACCCTGCTTGAAAACATTCATGGTTGAAAATGAATTAAAGTTCTATGGCGGCACAGAAATTAGCATTTAAGTCGACGTAATTGCTTTGCAAAGGCAGAGTTGGTGTGTGCCGTGGAACTGGAAGAGAGAAGTCTGAAGAGGGTATGCACTTTAGGAGTGGTGCTATACGCCTTTTTTCAGCTGTGGCTGGAGGTTTGAATAGTTGCTCTCTTGAGAATTTTTCTTCTTTTCTTTCCTTTTTAAAGTCACTGCTATCTAGTTGGTAATGGCTCTGATGGATGGAAAATAGAGGAATAGAAGTTATTGCTTTGTTGTATATGAAACGGAAATTGGTCGTATTTAACAAGTAGTGATTTCAATGTATAGGATGTTAAATCTACCGAAGTTCTTTGGTGATAGCTCGAAAATGGATATAGAGTCTCTTGTAAAGTGGAATCGTGTGTTACCTGTGTTCTCATCTGAGGCATTTCCTGCGTGATGGGAAGGAAAGGCTGCTCCATTCTCTCTCTTCTGGATGTGACAGTGAATGTATTTGACATTATCAGAATCCATTTCCTCGGAGACACCCTGTCTCAGGTTTGAAAGTAATGGATTTTTATTTCAGAAGCTCTATTAGGGAAGGGACATTGTCTGTCTCATCTGGGCAGCTGAATGTTAAAAGGAAACCTTAGTTTCATAGTTCCTCTGAGTGAGCCTTTGGCCTTGGGGGACAGATTTATTATAAAGGAAATCATTTTGGTGATCATTTTGCCTAATTGTTTTGCATGGAAGGAAAATATGGGAAAAGTGACAGTATTAGAGGGTGGCAGTGATGGAAGGTTGTTAGATGTGGAGTAGCTTTCCCATGCAAATGAATAATGCCGGGTAAGGAATGAGGTACTAAAGGGTCACCTTCAAAACCGTTCTCTTGAGATATACGTAAGATAGTTATAGATGTTAGTTTAGGAGAAAAATTGACCTTGAGATATATGTAATATTAATAGTTACAGATACTAGGTTATGAGAAAAATTGACATTGTCTTTTTAGTTTCTTTTTAATGTATTATTCTTCAATTGAGTATTAAACTTATATTATAATTTCTGGAAAACCTGAAAAAAATCCACCTTATCCCAGTAATAAAAATGAAAAGAAAAACCTTGAGCTGGTGAGATGGCTCGGCAGTGCTTCCAGAGAACATAAGTTCGATGCCCAGCACCCACTGCTGGCAGCTCAGTCACCTGTATCTCTAGCTGCAAGAGGATCTTCTTCCTTCTACAGCCTCCAGAGTTCAAGCCCACACACTGACATGCACATAACTGAAACTAAAATAGTAGAAAAATCAAACTTGACCAGGAAAGAATAATCATTTTCCTAGTGTGAGACCAGCTTGTGAAGTAAAAAGATGAAACACGCATGTGGGCCCATTGCTAAGTTTAGTGTCATATCGCAAACTACTAGAAACCTTTCACAGTGGAAGCTCTTATTTTAGTAAAAATAAAATGCATTTACTTGAGTGTAAATTGAAAAAATAATTCTAATTACAATTATTTTATTATTTAAAATTTGAAAGAGTCATTTGAGGCATTTTGCCCCAAACAAGGAATGAGTTAGCTCAGCTTTTCTTCCATTAATTTTCTCTGAGAAAATCACTAATAATAGTCCCATTTTAAAGCTGTAGATAAAAGATACATTCTCATACCTTTGATTTCTTTGTACTGAACAAGAGGAAAATTTTATGAAGACTTTCTTGGACTGCCAAGCCTCCAAATCATGACCCGGAGACTTATAATTAGTTATGAATGCTTGGCCTTATCTTCTGCTTGCCCACTGGCTCTTATAACTTAATTCAACCTGTTTCTCTTCATCTACATTTTGCCTCAGGGCTTTTTACCTTTCTCATTCTGTATGTTGTACTTTGCTGCCTTCTCCCTATCCATCTGGCTGGCCCCGTACTAGCTGGCTGGCCCCTTGATGCTCCCTGGCCCCTGGCTGGCTGATTGACTGTTTACTGGCTGCCTGGCCCCTTCTGGCTCACTGACTCTTCTTTTCTATCTGCCCACCAGCCCGGCCTATCCCTCTACTGCTTAGCTATTGGTCCTTTGTCCTTTTATGAGACCCGTCAGGTACTTTAGGCAGACAAGGTAAAACCACAACACATCTTTACCTAGCTAAACAAATGCAGCAAAAACAAAAGGAAGACATCTTTACATAGTTACAAAATTATTCTGCAACATAAACGAATGCAACACCTCTTTACATAGCTAAACAAATACTCTATTCCATAACAGAAAATGTAGACAAATTTTGCTATTTCAGGATTAAATTTCCTGTGTAGTGAAGAAAGTGTAATTCTTTATCTGCTACTCTGGACATCTTAACAAGCTATTGTTCAAGAAACCGTGAAGCCTGATGTGTGGTGTACCTGTAACTTAACACTTGGGAAACTTGAGATAGGAAGATTTCTGCAAGTTTGAGGTCAGGTCCAAGCCAGCCATGACTGTTAAGAAAGCCTTTGTCTCAAAACCAGAAACCATCAAAACAGCAACAAAATACCTCCTAAACAGATAAACAAGCCTGAACAAGATGGTGAAAGCCTTGGCTGAAAGAATACACAGTAAGTTTAGGAGAGGATGGAGATAAATTGAGGGAAGCAAAATGGGTAAAAATGTAAAATCTATCTCTGAAGAATAAAAAAATACTTCGTTTTCTCCGGTGTATAGTAGAAAGGACAGCAGCCTATGTCCTGGCATTGAGGGATAAATTAACTGTTCACGTGGGTAGAATTCACAGTTCTGTAACTGAGAAGTGTCATCACTCAGAAAGTGTTAGATTCTAATGCTATGATAGAATACGTAAATTCCTAAGACAATTATGGAGTTCTATAGTCATCAAGAATGACATTCTCTGTAAATACAGGGCACCAGTAAAACTGGTAGCTTCATTTTTTGGAGTTGTGCTGTATCTGGTATTTTTTCGGTGTATTGATTAGAAGGTAGACTTTGTCTCCTATAACTCCGTTTTATCAAGTCTGTCACAATTGTGATTAAATTTGCAAACACAAACACATGTAAATATATGCATTTGAGGGAATATTGTATACCTCAGGGGTAGACATGAATTAATTTGTGGCTCTCACACAGTAAAGTATAGATTTCTTAAATGAGGTTTGACAATACACATAATTGAATTGTACAAAGACAACTGTACTCTGAATGGTTTTCTGGCACATGAAGAAGTCCCAATAAAACATGTGTCAATACACACTCTGGGGTGGAAGGCGGGAGGGACGATTTGCAGTACACTGTATCTACTTTATGGCTACTGATTTCAAACAAATTTCAGATTCCCCTTATTGTCTAATCATATGTTTAGGAGGATGGGCTATTTATGAGTTGTTAGCGTTGCAGCTGCTGAAACAATGTGCTATAAGTGCCCCATTCATAAGCCAGCCCCCCAAATTCGGCAGATCAGCCATTCTAATCTTTGAATTCAGAACAAATGTTAGAGAAAGGAACACTTGCAGAGCTGTGGAGTCTCCATTACCTCATTAAAACACATTTATAAACCAAGTAGACAAAGTAGCAAGTGTCTGCACAAAACATTGCTTCTTCATTAATGTTTTCTATTACGAAAACTCTTTCTATGAAATCTGCCAGCCTAAAGGAAATGAGTGAATCAGTTTCTTTTTGATGTTTTGTTTATTTTCTCTGATATGCAAATAGAAGTTTAAAGAAAATATTTTAGCAGTAAATATGAACTTAGATAAAAAACCAAATGTAGCATTTTAACATCTAGTGCAAAGGACTCATAATTTTAGAGGGCAAGTGGGGGAGTTGTCTGAACTTGAGCAAGGTTTAATGTGAGATTTCTGTCTTAGTGGAGAAAAATAGGAGCTTCATGCTTAAGAGTAACTCATTAGTGGCAGGTTTGCTATTATTTCAAAACAAATATGAACAATATACTTTCCTTCTTGTCACAAAGTTTGTTTTAAATGAGTCTTTAGGACATATATTCTAGTTTTCTTTAGCAAATAATAGCTGCAGAGTATTCTCATGGTAGCACTTCATCCATGGTCATAGTGTACAATGACGGCTTCCTACATTACTTTTAATTATTTAAAAAGCACATTATAAACAGGCAAAACCCAAAGTATATAGCAACATGTGACTCTATTCAGTTATATAAAGCAGTTTACTTTTGGCTTAAGGAAGACTTTGGGCAGAAATATTAAAAATGTCTTTTATCTTGAAGGTGGGCTTTATTCCAGTTTTATTGACACCAAAACATCTTAACCTCAGAACTTAGTGCTTGAAACGGCTCCTTTGCCAATATATTTTAGAGGTCAGGATATCAGGACTCTCTAAGATCTAGTCTCTGGGTAGTCATGGTTGCGATGCCAGTTGACAGCCTTAATGGCTAGGGACCAGAGACATTGCTGTTCCATGCCTGGTTTGTAGCAAGGACTACAGATAGGTTTCACTGAAGCCATAGACTGAATGTGTTGAGTGTGTTTGTCCTTACTGTGTGGATGGGGCTTCTCATGGCCCACAAGGAAGGATCTTATCAACATCATCGTTTAATTGTATCTTAAGGAGTAGCCAAGGCAGCCACCTACCATTATTTACGCTGTGTCCTTTCCTTGAAACAATGACAAAGTCCTGCAGATTTCAGGAGGCTATAAATCTCCTCATCAATGCAGTATATAAACAACCATTTTTAGAGCTCCAAGAATGATTTCAATTGTTATTTATTTATTTTCTCTAATTCACTGAAGTTTTGGCTGGCCGTTCCTTTGTGAGGCTTATAGGATATGGCTGTGGAAGTTCATGTGTGTGTATGTGTGTGTTTTCAACATGTAGGGTCAGTATTACTCCTTTACATGTTGAGTTTCTTAGTGACCATATAAGTTCTAGGACAGAATAACCACTGGCAAACCCTGGAGATCCAGATAGTGACAAGGGCTCTCTCACATATATACATACATATATGTGCATATATAAATATGATTTATCATTATTAATAGGTCAGAAATTTGAAAGATACAATTGAGATGAGAAGATGAGACAGGAGAATTAATGCAGAAAGAGAAGTGGAGAAAGGAAGAATGGAAAGCAAAGGGAAGTAAAAAGAGGCCAAGACAAAGTAGATAGAAAAGTAACGAGCATAAGGCATGGCTTGGGAAGATGAGGGCCAGCAAGCAGCAGGGGACATCACAAGAAAGCTGCAGGCTTAGGTGTGTGTCCAGCCAGTGATGGCAGTTCCATCTGTCCTGCAAGTGGGGCTGACAGAAAGTGAAACTGATACTTGACTACCAATCAGAAGTAACCACTGATCAGGCAGGGTTTTATCCTGAAAGGTATGTAGATATATGCATGCCTTGAACATATGTGTATATATGGAAGAGCTCTACCACGAAGCAGAATTCCACTCTATTAAATTAGCATGAATTTCAGTGGGATAGAACATGAGATACTTGCTAACTAAACACAAAAACACTGCCAGTGGGATGCGCTGCCGTTCTACCCATAACAATGACAAGAAATACTTCTTATATATAATTTTGCTTTGGGGACTCTATCAACTATCTTTTTGACTAGGAAATGCCTCTCATATAATCTCTGTGTGGAACCTGAGAAAGCCCCTCTCCCAAAAGCCGTGGAAGAGTATGTATCTTTCAGTTTCTTATCATGGAAAACTGATCTCACTCTGTTTTGAATACAAAGCGGTCCTCTATTCTGGAAGTTCTCATACATCATAGCACACATATGCTGGTCCTTTCTTGGAGTGCAGCACTTATCTGAAGGGGTATTCTGCTGCGGTGTTCTCTGTCTTTCTCAATATGTACTGACCCGGAGGGTAGCTATGGTTTATGATGTCATCAACTGACAGATGCTGGAGTCTCTGCAGTCATTGGCTCTCTAATTCTTAAAACCAAACCAAACCAAACACCATCAAGCTGAGCCTGGTGATGCAGGCTGGAAGTCTCAGCTCCTCTGGATGGAGGACTGAGGCAAGAGTAGTAAAAGTTCTGTCTGACTTCCAGGCTATCAGGTGAGTTCAAGACTTAGCCTAGGCAACTTAGTGAGACCGCGTACCAAATTAAAACAACAACAACCTCAACAAAAGATAAAATGGTTAGGGATATAACCTAATGTAGAGTGCTTTGATTTTGTGCAGAGACTTAGTTCAATCTTCAGGACCACAAAAATGCAAATAAACATGTACATGTTTCATTAAGGTTCTACTTAGAAACTTCTAATGGCTGCTTATGTAACTGTCTCCCAGTTATTGTTCTAGACTGGCAACCCATGAACAATGGGCTCAGCAGGCTTTCTGTAGACTAATTCAATGAGTGATGTAAGCAGGTTTATTGCCCATGAGTGCATTCGGTTGGTGTCAGGCAGCTTGTTAGATTTTGTAGACTTTATTTGTTACAGAAGGTATAACTGAGGAGCTGGTTAAACCTCATGGTATTGGTGTGGGGCTCAGAATATTCAGATAATGTTGGCTCTAATTTAATTTATAAACTTGTAGTTTTGAGGGTTCATTTAGCAGGGAAGGGGAGGGCCCTGTCCTGAGGCTGCTGTACTGAAGTAATGGTGGTTAGGGCTGTGAGCAGGATGGGAGTTAAAAGTCAAGTTTATCTTTTCATTTGTTTCTTTTTTGTCCTTGTTACTGATGCAAGATCTCTGTATGTAGCTCTGACTGACCTGGAACTCACTGTGTAAACCAGTCTTGTGTACAACATGCAGAGATCTGGTTGCATCTGTCTCCCGAGTGTGATTAGAAGCACGAACCATCACACCCAACATGTAGTTATCTTTTAAGTCGCCATGGTTTTTCAGAGTAGTTTAGCTCCTACCTTTACTTGTGTACAAATGGAAAATTGTGAAAACTTGTTTTGGAAACTTGGGCAAAATATTCTTTAGCCAAGTCGGCTATTGTTAAGCTTGACCCATGCAGACTTTGGCAGAAAGCTGTAAGTGTGACAGAGGCTATTTTACCAAAATGAATAAAAGAGCATTAGAACATTTGGAGTCTATTATTTCTAGTTAAGTATTTACCAAGTACAGAATTGGTGCTGCCTTCCCATTGCAAAGAGTGATTTACAAACTTCAAGGCCTCGGGCACTGTAGCCCAGTGATGACATTCTTCCTTATGTGTGGATCTGAAGAATGCAGCACCTTGGGAGAACTGGGGCAGTTTGTAGGGCTTTGCCTTAGAATTTATAAACTGAATATTGACCTAGCCAATATACACAATAGAAAATACACACGCTTTTGCTGTTTCTGCATAGGTGTTGGCTCCTGTTCCTTTCAGCTCTAAACAGGTGGCTGTTCAGCTTGAAGATGAAAAATGTTTATGAATGTGAATATGATAGTTTTGGATCGTTACAACTGAGAATCAAAGATTTCAGCATTTCTTCTCTCAACAAGTTAGAGTTGCCATATCTTCATATTTGCCTTCTCACCTGTTATTTAAGAGCCTTTAAAAATGGACTTGGCCTTCATTTTAACGTCAGATGCCAAGTTATGGAATAGGGGAGTACCGCACTGAAGAGTGTTGTGTATTTGATCCAGCTTAATTGGCAATATAAAAAAGTGGGATGTGGCTCATACTGGGTAATTTTGTTATGTGGAACAATCTACCCCATGTGCTTAGGATCCAGGAAAAATTTAAATTATGAGCCTCGGTCATATATAGTAATGAAATACATGCTTTTAAACATGTCCGCCTTTGAGTAGATCTTTTTAAAAATGACATTGTTTTGTGAACACATAGGCTCTACAAATTACAAACATTCAAAACAACAGCTTATGAAATCTCCTTTGATGGTTTCTTAATATGTATCAAGTGAAGTATTTGGGGTTCTTCTTTGTTTACTGACCTCTAAGGAATCATTGCAGTGCAAACCACACGCACATAATGGAAAATTATGGAATTCCTTAATGATGCTGTCATTTTGCAGTTCTGAAGTGGAAAGCTAAGAAGGAAGGCAGTGCTTAGTGAGTGTCTGTACATATCAAAGGCCAGACTGAGTTTATTCACAGAATGCATTCCATTACTTCCATCTGGAGTGTCAGAATAGTCAAGGAACCTGTCTAAAGTCATCTAGCTTGTAAGTGTCGGAGTTTGATTTTGTTTGGTTTAAAATATGTTTTTAAACCTAGTTATATGGCTTCCAATCTTTAGTTAGTTTTTGATATAGTTTATCTTTAGCTTGACTTTAAGTTTCTTTGGGAGTGTTTTAAAAATACCTTTATTCATCCTAGAAGTGTTTAGCTCTTCTTTCGTCTGTTACCCCTTTGAGAATATCATGGGACTGATCAAAGACAGGGGAAGTATTTTTCTAGTAGCACAGTTGAGAATGTGCCTTTTAGAACCTTGCTACTTGTGGGATATTCCCTAAAGAGAATAGTTTTTTGGATATGCATGAACAAAACCCAGGATTCTGTACTCAGAACAACATTTTTCAAAAATGTTGATGCAAGTCTAGATATTATGTATCTCAGGAAAAGGGCAACACACTCACTGCCTGCAAGCACAGCGATTGCATTCTTCCTTTGGAAGCGAAGAACCTCAGCGTGAGGTTTTATTTATAAACAGTCCTATTTCTCTTACTGGAGGTTCATCATGAGGTCACTACATCTGTCCGGATTGAAGCACTAAAATAATTGTCGTTCTCCTACCATGCTAGACAAACAGCAAAACTAAGTTTGAGAACTTAGTTCATTGCTGAGTTACAAAGACATAAGACGAGTATGGATCCCGGAGATATAGTCACAACATGATGAAAGGATCACAAAATGTCCATGCAATGAGCTCATGTTATTTCCCAAAGAATCTGCTGGAAGGATTCTGTATAAATTATGCCTACGTCATGTGTTTTGAAACTACTGAACTTGATCTTTCACTGGTGGTTTTCTACAGCACATGTGTAATGAATACTTGTGCTCAGATGACTGGGTAGTATTTACTCAAATGATTGTACAAGGAAAACAATCTGTTTTCCTTGGGGACCCAGGAGGCTGAACACATTGATGCTCTGGGCAGTACATTCATCATGAAATCTAGAAAAGAAAGCGTGGCATGTAGAATAAATTGGCTCATGGAATGAGTTGTGATACCAGGTTGCTCTGCTGACTTACTGATCACCCGTATCATTGTTTCCATGGGAGAAGAGATCATTGCACCTGACTGGTGGTCGCTGTGGGTGATAAAGGCAAAATGTTTGAAAGTTTGCATTGATGAAGATGCCTGACTCTTTGAGCAGGGTGGGTATGTATGTGAGGCACACATGCTTTTAGCTGTGTATCTGCAGGCATTCCATTTGGAGGAGGCTATTGTTTAATTCAAAATCTTCTAGCTTGGTGTTTTATAATCAGAATGTTTGCAGCACGTTACTAATGATTTATTTTTCCCATCAGTAGGATGAAAAGAGGGATGTATTCACACCCATGATAGACATACATAATAGTGATCAGTTTAAAGAAGGATGACTATATTCAAGAGTTAGGCTGTGAACCTTTCCTTGTGTAACTTTCTAAGTTCTTCATGTTTGTAAAGCCTTGGTCATCCATGATTTTGCCACTGTTTAACATCCCTCATTGCTTCTTCCGAGTATCAGGAGAGTGAACAGGGAGAGAACTTCGCTTGAACCTTCTCTTCTCAAATCTAAAGGCATCGGGTTACTCTCAGAGCTGCAGAGTTGACCAGTGGATACTCAGATTCCAGTGAAGCCCCTGGTGCCGAGGAGGCCATAGTGAGCGTGTGAGTCTTGGTGGCACTTCAGTGGTTCGGTGTCTAACCCGTGTGCAGAGCATCTTGGCTGCCTTTTGCATGGTTATGGCAGGCAGACAACTTGAGGGAGGAAAGATTTATTTAGGCTTATGATTTCAGAGAGCTTCAATCCACCCTGGGGACAAAAACAAGGGAGCTCTTCAGGGCATGCACCAGGAGGCTGGGGGCTGGAGGCTGTCCAATCACAGCACATTAGGAAGGGGTATATGCAGTATAAAACAGGGGCTGGCGTGACTTTCAAAGGCCCCCCTGTGATGTCCTTCTGCTTACTAGGCCTCAACATCTCCAAGTTCCATGGCTTCCCAGCACAGCCCCACTGGTCACGGCCAAGTGTTCAAAACATGAACTTCCCAGAATTAACCCGTAATACAATGAACAATGTGTTGTTGGCTACATTGACTCTACTTTTTCTTGTTCTTTATGATTTTTAGCCTTTCTTAAGTATATATATATGCATATATACTTAAATATAAATATATATTAAATATATATCCTTTTCAATCTCCACTCTCCCCTTGAAAATAGATGGAAGTGGATCATGTATATACACTATCATCAGTGATCTTTATATTGAGTATAATTTTCTCTGGAATTTCAGTGTGGTTTTCACAGTTCTAAATTCTGTGTCTAAATTCTGAAACCTAAGCTTATTACCTGTAATTTCAAATATGACAAATTGAAAGATAATTCTCCTTTCCCTCTGTTACTGCTGATGGCCTCAGAGTTTGAGCTACAAAACTGAATCTGTTAAGAGATACTGTCATTTATGTGTATATGTGTGTTTGTATATTAGTATGTACACATGTGATATTTCATTTGTATTTTAATAATAAAGTTTGCCTGAAGTTCAGAGAATAAAACAGCCACACTGATCAGCCTTACAGATCAGGCAGTGGTAACACACACCTTTAATCCCAGTAGCCACACTAATTTGCTATAGAAACCAGGTGGTAGTGGTGCATATCTTTAATCCCAGAGCTAGAGAAGAATATAAGACAGGAGGAGACAGCTCTCACTCATTCAGAGATTCTTGAAGGCAGGATTGCCATTTAGGACTGAGGTAGAGGTAAGAGCCAATGGCTAGCTGTTTTGCTTTTCTGACTCTCAGATTGAACCCCAACATCTGTGTCTGAGCTTTTAATTACTTGTGCTATATACACTTGTGTACAAGTGCCCATGGAGGCCAGAAGGGGGATGTCTTAGAGCTGGAGTGACAGGCAGCTGTGACTCAGGTCTTCTGCAAGAAAAGCAAGCAAACTTAAGCACCGAGACATCTCTCCAGACCGTGGAGAACTGCATCCTCTTAACCCCCCTCCCCAGCACACCTCTTCAAACACGGCTGGGTGCTGAGCTTTTTCTGTTCTGCCTCCATTTGTGCCTCTTGCCTTGTTTGTGCTGTCTCAACATTTCACTGTTTCACCGAGCTCCCATCTATTAACTCCCAGCTTTGATTCTTGGTGATTTAAACAGAACATTTCAACCAGAAATCTTTTCTGAAATAAACATCACTTGAATTTTCCGCTGAAAATATTGCATCATTCCCACCACAGAATTATTATTTGGTTACATGGCATGCTGTCTGCAAGGATTTATGGGATCGGTCCCTAAATTACATTTTCAGGAGGCCACACCCCCAGTTGCAGCTTTTCCTTTTGAATTGGTGAGCACACCCCACACTTTCATGACTTTCTGCCATTCTCTTGTGCTGTTGGTTGGTTTTCCCTTCTCACTTATTTTGCTTTCATTGTAAAGATCTTTTGTTCATCCTTAATGCTGCAATCCCTGACACAGAATTTATGTTTTTTCAATAAACAAAGGCTCATTGAACCTTCTTGGAGCACCTGACACACTCCTTTATAGCAACGTCATTCGTTCAAAGACTGCATTGTATTTGCAAAGCTATGTTTCTCCTTTCTTTAGCCTGTGAGTTCCATGAGAATTGTGTCAAAGCTTTTTCATTTCTTTTTTTCTCACGTGTATTTGCATACAGTAAGTAGCCATCTTTCTTCATCAGCTTTTTCATTTTGCACTCTCTTTCCTTGCTCATACATTTTCTTCCTAAGCTCTCTGAAGTTGTTGTAAGGCCATGATCTTTGTACTTACTGACTCTGTGTTTCCTACAGATCAAGGTTTTTTTTTTGTTGTTCTTTGTTTTGTTTTGTTTTTAATTTGGTGGGGAGAGTATAGCAATGCCAAATTTATTGTCATTAAAATCATTTAGGTTTACATATTTGCATTTTGGGTTTGTCAGCCAAGCCCCAACTTCTTATTTGTTTAATGCTTACCTATTTGCTTGTATGATCTATATTGGTAGATGTGTGTGTGTGTGTGTGTGTGTGTGTGTGTGTGTGTATGTACATATTCTTATGTGTGAGTGAAGGCACACCCTTGTCATGGCATGTGTAGAGGACAGAGGACAACTGGATGTTGTTCTTTCCCTTTGACTGTGTTTGAGATAGGGGCTTTTTGTTGTTGGTTACTGCATATGTCAGGGCAGCAGATCTGCAAGTTTCTGAGGATTCTCTTGTCTTTCATCTTCCTACAAGAGTGCTGGCATTTTAGATGACTGTTATTGCACTTTGCTTTGTTGTGTGTTCTAGCTGTTCAGTCTCAAGTCTTCATGGTTGTATAGCAAGCTCTTGTTTTAAAACTTTTTTTTTCCTCTTGCAGTATGAGCTATAGCCCAGGGTCAGTTAGTGAATCTAGTTATGTCCGTACTGTCACTTTAATCTTTGGATTTCCATTGTCTCTCTTTTGTTAATGACACTGCGATTTAAAGAACATAATGCATTCATTGCCTGCTTTCAAAAAACAGTCCTTACTTTGGGGTTCTAAACATCTATAGATTTAGTATTGTCACTTTCCCTTAAACTAACCAGAATATGGATTTGAAGTAGTAATAAATAGTTTGTTCCCATGTTTAATGTAAGGAAAAAAATGTATTAAAATATGACACGATTTTATTTGTAGAAACAGATCCTTTTTGTGAAACTTGACTTAGAAATGAAACAAATAAACCTTAAGAAAGTGCTTATGCAGAAGGAGCATAGTGAATATGTCAATGCTTGTTAAGTGATGGGTTCTATTGATAGTTTCCTCAAGACTGAAATGTTGGGCCGGTGGAGTTACTTCTAGCAATGAAATCATCCATTTGATGTGTTCAGTGCCAAGAGGATTTAATTCTCCTTTAGACACATGTTTTCCAAGCAACTGATACTAAATCTTGGAGTATATGCTTTTGTTATTATTATGAGGGAAGCATGCTGGTTTGACTACAGGTACTTATGTATTAATTTCTTGGAGAATCAAATCACGAAGGTATTAAAATACCATATATGAATATTTAATAGATAGCAAATGTTTAGAGTGGTTAAACATGAAAACAAATTAGCGCTGAGTTGAATCAGCTGAGGATTTATCCCCAGGACTGCAGAGCCTTGGGTGGTGTGGTGTTTCTGTTGGTGGCTGTTTGTCATCTGTTCTGCCATCTCAGTTAACTTTGGATGGAGAAGCAGTCTGGGCTGTTTCCGCAACACTCAGAGCTCCCCACACATTTCTCCTTGCTCACAATATGCTTCTCTTTGCTTTCCAAGCATGGTCATCTTTCATTTTCACACCTCGGGGAGCACAGGGCAACTGCCACACCGTGCCTTGGTGGTGGTGGTGGTGTATTGGCGTAGGCTGTCAGGTAAAGGGATGCTGTCAAATGCCAGTTTGTACAACTTTAATTGGTTTCCCCGCTTCATTGTTTAGGATGACCTTCCAGAAACTTGAAAATAGCATTTCCTTCCCTGCTGCTTTTAGTCATTTGTGTTTGGAAGACAGTTTTTCAACGGGAAAAAAATAGATGCTTTTAACTGAAAAGTAAAAATAAAACAAAACCCCACAAAGCTACAACTTGTATCTTCCTCAGTAATCATGGTGGGTTTTTTGTTTTGTTTGGTTTGCTTACTTGCTTTGGTGGGCTTGCAGGGTATAGTCTGTGATCATGATGGAAACAGTGACTGGCAGAGGCCAGGTGCCATACAAAAGCTCGGTTTTATTGGTTTGGCTCCATCCCTGTTCCAGATCTTCAAAACCCAGCTAGTTTTGCAAAGCTGCCCCTCTCTTTGACCTCCTTATAGTCTCATCTGTGAAATGGGAGTATGTGGCGGTGCTACCCTGTAAGGTGTCATGAGGATATGGTGAGTGGACACTTTGAAATTCATCCTGTCCCTGTGAAACAGTGAAAAGTATCTGTTAATAATACTCTCCCTTCTTGCCCACTACAGTGCATTCTTCCTTTCCTCTCATGGAATGGCTTCTGGGATACCAGGATTCACAGTTCTTCAGAGAGCAATCTTCTGAGAGCCAGGTAGCTCTACCTGAAGACATGTTGGACTTTTCTTTTTGGAGTGTAATCTGTTGAAAGCCTCAGTGAATTAGTTGTCACTCATCCTCAGGCATCAAAAAAACCGCTGACAGGATTTAATGCCTAGACACCAGCTACTCACACATGCTCAGCACAAGGACATTCTTTAGTTCTTGGGCCTCACATTTATTATCCTGTAAGCTTTCCCAGATGCCAGGTGTACAAATGTTGCATGAGAGCTTGCTTTCAATGATGACCCTGCACGCGTGTTCTCATGTGTAAAAGCAGTGCCAAATCTATGAGGAATAACTGTAGAATATATGAACCTATATTTAGAAAAACTAGTTGTAGTCCATCAGGCCTTTGGGATAAAATGAACTTTTTGGAAGCTAGTAGGTCCATCGTAGCTGCATTTCTGGTGCAGCCAAAGAGAAAGGATGATGCTTTGGGAATGTAGGGTCTTGGGAGTTCGCCATGTGTGGCTTTTCTCAGCAATGGCAGTGTTACCTCAAAGAGATTTTGTACATTACAGAGAGATCATACCCTGGTGGTGACAACGCCTGCCAATTGGCCTGTAACACTGGGAGGAAAACTTAGAGAACCCGAGGCCTAATTCTCAGAGGGCAAAAGTGGAAAGAACATTGGCGTGGGTGAAGATGTGTTTTAAGATGAAAATCAGGATGGGCAGTGGTGGGGGCATGCCCTTAATCCCAGCCCTCCAGAGGCAGAGATAGGCATATCTCTGTGAGTTCAAGGCCAGCCTGGCCTTCAAGAGCAAGTTGTAGTTCCAGAATGGGCACTAAAGCTACACAGAGAAACCCTGTTTCAAACAACAACAGTAAAAGATACAAATAAGTCGTTCAGAATATTTAAAAGTGTGTTCATGGGCAAAAAAAAATCCAGTCAGTCTCTATAAACTTAGTGATACTGTTTAAGTAGTGGTGAGCCTGTCTCAAATGCAGGGAAACTCAGCTTCCACATTGAGTTTCTGCCACTGCTCCTGATGTGGACACACAGCATTTGCTGACAGTCCATGCTCCTGGCTTTTTTCTGTCTTAATTATTAATTAATTCTGCTCCTATTGCTGTGATAAAACATTGTGACCAGAATCAACTTGGGAAGAAAGGGGTTTGCTTCTGCTTATAGTCCCACAGCATAGTTCATGACCAAGGGAATTCAGTGTAGGGACTCACACCTGGGGTGGTAATGTGGTGTAGAGGCCATGGAGGGGTGCTGCTTACTGGCTTGCTCCTCATGACTTGCTCAGCCTGGTTTCTTACAGTACTCAGGACCACCAGTCTATGGCTGGCACCACCTGAGGTGAGCTGGTTCCTTTCACATCAACTATCAATCAAGAAAATGTACCACAGGCTTGACCACAGGCTGGTCTGATGGGGGCATTTTCTTAATTGAGATTCCCTATCCTCAAATACCTTGAAGCTTGTGTCAAATAGACATATAACTAGCCAGTACACTTTCTGTACTTCCTACAGAATCAAAGTAAATGGTTCTAGGGGGAATTTTGAGTAACTTTTGATGATGTTCTGATTATTAAAACGCCTTTTTCTGATACCTACACAAACAGTGGGAAAATTTAAATTAAATAAGAAATTAGTATTTTTACATGTACTTTTAACCCTTGGACTTAGAAATCAGAGTTAGGAATATCTCTGAGTTTGAGGTGAGACTGTCAGAAAAGAAAGAAAATAAATAGTATTTCACTATGCAGAATGGATGTGTCATGGTCAAAGTGACTGATGTATTTGCTGTTATAGTTTCTGAAGTTTATTGGAGGTTGAGAGAGAGGGTAGAACTGGCCTTACATTCTGTGAGAGTTGCAGTTGGAGGTGGTAAGAGAACCCTGAATGATATTGGGCACTATTGTGGTATACATTCAATGCCAGCTTTACCCAGTTGAGGTTTTTTTAGTATAATAGTGGTATAATTTCTTCTGTGGTATTTTTTCTTTAATGATTGAGAGGTGACTTAAGCAGTGTGAAGATAGTTCAGGGGTAAAGTGCTTGCCACACAAGCATAGTGACCTAGGTTCCATCTCTGGAATCCATGTAAAAAGGCCATTGTGGTAGCATATCTTTGTAATCTCAGCACTGGGAAGGTAGAACCCTGGGGTAACTGGATGAGCCCTGGACCAATGAGATGATCTTTGAGTACCAATTCTTGAGGTTCAGTTCTGGCTTCCATGTGTACCTGCACACACATGCATGTATACCACCATCCACACTTGCACCCTCACACACAGGACACCAGTCCAGAGCAAAAATAGAAAAATGGTCTCAGTGTACTCGGTAGCTGGAAAAATGACTCACCAGGGTAAGGCCCTTGCCACCAAGCCTGCTGACTTGAGTTCCACTCCTGGGTGGGAAGAAAGACTTGAAGACAGGCAATCCTCCGACTTCCACACCTGCACTATTATATGTACATACAACCCCCACACTAAATAAATAATTATAAAAATGATTTTAGAAATTAATGTTTTAGTTTAAAAATTATCAAGAAACCTACTAACTTAAAACTGATGAGTGAATTTGAGAGTGCCAGTTAATTTTAACATGTTAGAAAATTCATTTTTAAGAATCAGCTAATATTGCTGGGCAGTGGTGTGCATACCTTTAATCCCATTACTCGGGAGGCAGAGACAGGCAGATCTCTGTGAGTTTGAGGCCAGTCTGTCTACAGCCTGGACAGCCAGGGCTGTTACACAAATAATCCCTGTCTTGAAAAACCAAAAAAAAACCAACCAACCAAAAAAAAAGAATTAGCTGATATCAACTGGAATTGTTCATCTACGTGAAACCATGCATTTTGCCAACTTCTTTCAGACGACTGTTTAAATATTCACACTGTCCTTCACATTGTGTAGTGACACAGCTCACATTGACGCTTGCCTTTATTTTGCTTCATCATTAAAGCTTTGGTTTATAGTTAATTAAATTGCAGGAAATATAATTAGCTTAGTTTTGAGTGCCGAGGAGTCAGTGAGAGAAGAGCGCCCGCAGATTCAAGTTTTTGTGATGAGTCGATATAAAACTGTATTTGTGTGGGTGCCAGCCATGGAGGCAGCAGGGAATCACAGAGACAGGGCACACAGCCAGCCTGGGATCCGAGCCTAAGCTGAGAGGAGAGGGTTTTGAATATACCTTGGAGAAAGTACGTTGAAGTCAGGTGTGCACACTGGTTGAGGTACATGTGGGTATAAAAGTGAAGTCATTGAGATCTTGCTGGGCCAAAGGAGGGTCCTGTGTCTGCCTGCACAGCCAGCAGCTTAGGTGTCCTTAAAAATGTGGGCACTACTAGAAGGAAGACATTGTCAGCCAACATTCCTCTCCTGGCTTGCAGGATTCTTAAGTGCCTTTTGTTAGACTTGCAGGCTCAAAGCTTGGCTAGACAAAGATGCATTAATTTGCCCCACCTGGCAAACTGTACCAGAGTGACTGGCATGCTTACACCTGACTACTGCTGGCAGTGATTAATTATGTAGCGGGACAGCGCGACACAGCCAAGTGAGGTCATGGGCAGAGTGCTGTTCTGTTTTTGCTTCCTGCCCTTCTGCTGGGGTATTTTAACTCTAAAACAAAGCTGCATGACATTTAGCGAGCAGAGACAAAGGAAAAGCCAGCTTAGTGAGATGTCTGTGCTTATCCATTCAGCAGTTCAGTCTTTCATTCAATAAATACATGTGAACACCTTAGTATGTAATTACTTAGAGGGAATGAATATTCATTCATCTTTGAAATTCAAATTTTTCATTTGCTAATGAACAGCCCAGTGTGTTTACCAGAGGTGCAGAGTTAGCGGTGGTAAAAATTAATTTAGATTCCAATTTTTTTTTGTTTGTTTACACCGTTCTTCAGGTGTCTGCAAAGGTGGGCTGGAGGCTGAAGCTAGCCATGAGCATCCCCTGATGGAGCAAGCAGTGGTAGGTGCAGGAAAGGGGTGTATAATTTGCACTGAGACTTGGGAGCTAAGCACTTGAGAGCTCACATGCTGTATTGTTGATATTAATTGCTGGTCTCTGTGGAGTATTTGTAATGTGCTGGGCTGTGGGGTAGAAAGCAGGTTTCTTCCTTCATCGAGACAGTTGACACTGTCTGATTAGGGATAGGTGCTCTTTGTGGAGCCTTCCATCAAGGCCCACAGATATTTGTACACTACCCTTTGGCTGGAAAGGATCCCTCTATCCTTTGCTCATACAGAGAGGCAGGGAAAGAGGCACAGAATTCTCACCTAGCTCAGATATGTTGGAAACTCAACCTGGAGAATTCGTCTTACATTACACTTCCGCTGTTTTGACCTTTGCCAGATGTTTCATTGATGGAGGAGCGTCATCTGTCTATGTGTTACTTTCATTGGTTAATAAAGA
>LOJH01013509.1:284-16689 GCA_001685095.1 Ellobius talpinus
TGTGTGTGTGTGTGTGTGTGTGTGTGTGTGTGTGTGTGTGTGTGTAGACAGAACCCAGGGCCTAGCACGTTAGGCAAGCACACTACCACTGAGTTACATCCCAAGCCCTCACTAGGGCATTCTTTAAGTTCTCTTTTTTTTTTCAAATTATGTTTTTATGTGTACATTTGTGTGTGGCAATGTACATGTGAATGCAGGTGCCCTAAGAGGCCAGAAGAGGGAGCCAGATCCCTTTGGACCTAGAGTTATGAAGGCAGTTGTGAGCCACCTGATCTGGGTTCTAGGAACCAAATGTAGGTCCTCTGCAAGAGCAGTATGTGTTTTTAACTGCTGATCTATCTCTCCTGCCCCCTCGCTGGACACCTAGGCAGGTGTTCTACCACTGAGCCACACCCCAGCCCCTCACTGGGGGATTCTAGGCAGCTGCTCTACCACTGAGCCACACCCCATTCCCTCACTGGGGATTCTAGGCAGGGGCTCTACCACTGAGCCACACACACCCCAGCCCCTCACTGGGGGATTCTGGGCAGGAGCTCCCCACTGAGCCACACCCCTGCCAGTGATTAGCTTCTTTCATTTGGCATCACATCCACACATAACTATGTCGGAATTGCCTTCCTTTCCAAGGTTATATAACAACCTACTGTGTAGATATCACAGATATTTTTTTAATAATTCATCAGTTTATTGTGTCTGTCTTTCCTTTGTTCTTTTGAGACGCAGTCTTATGTAGCTTAGTCTGGTTTTAAACTTGCTATGTAGCTGCGGCTGTCTTTACTCCCAAGCTTCCTGCTTTCAGCTGCCCAGTCAGAATTCAGAAGATCCCAGGCCAGCACCACCACTGCCCACTCGCCAAGTCACCAAGTAATAAACACTTGGATAGCGGCCACCCTTTGGTTACTGTAAATGCTGCTAGGAGCCAGATATGGTGACACATGCCTATAATCTTAGCATTTGGAGGGGACCCTGGGCCTCTAACCAAAGAAACTAAAACAGAAAACTTTCGTTTGCATATAAATCCAGGAACATGCTGGATCATGTGACCACACTACTTGTGGGGCATTCCGCGCCGGTTTTTTCACGTGTTGGACATTTTAGCACCAAGAGAGACACTCCCCACTGGCTTTCCAGTTTCCTCACCCAAAGATCCTTCGAAAGCTTGACTTTTTAAAGGAGCGTTCTTTTAAACCCCTTCAGAATTTCCCCACCCCAGGTATGAAGTCCAAGTCTGTTGCCACTCCCCACTTAAAAGTCACAGAGGTGAGGTGTCACCTCCGCTTCCCTACTTCCAAGACCCCTCCTCAAACTGCTGCGTGAGTCACAAACTTCTGAGTCTCCTATCACCGCTTTTCAAACGCAGGAATCTCGGAGTGCAGCAGCACTCTCCGCTCATTCATTCATTTTCAGATGATGGCACTTAGGGAGCGCCCACCTTTTGACTGTTGTGAATAAGAAAGCTATGAGCGCTCCCAGCGACTCTCCTACCGCGAGGCTTTGATCCCCCGCCCGTTTCACAGGCAAGCTTGGGTCTCAGTTTCCCATTAAGAGGGAAACTTTTCTGGGTCTGACTCTTTTCCCAGTCCGTACCTGTGGGGAGATCTGCCAGGGCGGGGGCCCGTGGCGCTGTCTCTCGCAAATAAGACAGGTCCGGATGCCCTTGCAGCCGCAAGCCTGCAATTGAGTCGCTTCAACCGCCGCAGCCCCGGCCGTTGTAGCCGCCATAGCGCCTTCCAAGTAACCAGAGAGCAAGCGCGAGGCGCAGGGGCCGCTGGGAATTGTTGTAGTCCTCGCACGCGGAGGCAGGAGGCAGGGAGCGCGGCAGGCAGGCGTTCTGCTTCCTTCCGGTCGCCACGGACTCTTAAGGGGTTGCTGCGCGCCATCTCCTGGGCTCCGTGGCTGCGTGCGTTGGTTACCGGCCTTCGTGGAGGCGCGGGTTCGGTTGAGCCCTCGGATATCTATGGCTCCCCTCACGCAGCGGCTGCTCTTTCAACGCGGGCGACCCAAGACCAACAGTCTGGGGAAGATCCGGAGTCTGGAGTAAGAGCTAGCGGTGTTGAAGCGGATCGGGGCGAGGGGTCCTGCGGGATTTTTTCCCCCCACGGGTCGCCTGATGAGCGGGGTGCAAGGCTCAGATCCCTCCCCGTCCTTGCCTGTTCAGGTTATTCTGTTAGTGGGGTTTCGGGTCCCCGTCAAGCCTGTGTCTCGCGCCCAACAGTGATGGGGGAGCGATTGGTAACCCCAGCCCAGGGTCAGGTGGACCTGCAGCGAGCGAGCTCAACCCTGCGGAGGGTGGAAAGACAGTTAGCACTTACTGGGATATTGAGGGAGTACCACAGAAGGAGCATGCAGGAACGAGAAAAAGCATTCAAGGGGGAACTTGGAGGCCTTAGGTTCTAAAGTCGTTACCAGATCTAGCACTCAGCCCCCCCNCAAGACGTACGTCGTGCGTTTGAAGTTAACCTGGGCTGCGGGTTTAACCCTGTCTCAAAAAGAAAACTTTTTTTCTTTTATCTTTTTGTTTTTGTTTTTCGAGGCCGGGTCTTTCTGTGTAACAGTCCTGGTTGTCCTGAAACTCTTTGTGGACCAGACTGGCCTCGAACTCACAACCATCCGCCTGCCTCCCAAGTGCTGGAGGGAAGTCGGGCCAGAGAAATGGCCCCTTGGGTAAAGGTGTCTTTCACCAAGCCTGAGGTCCTTATCTACACCTTGGACTGCATCCATTCATATACACACATACCACACGCACATGCACACTATAATAAATAAAAATGTAATCTGAAAAGTGGGGGAGATGGGGCTGGAGAGATGGCTCAGCAGTTTAAGAGAACTAGCTGCTCTTCTGGAGGTCTCGGGTTCAATTCCCAGCACCCACATGGCAGCTCACAATTGTCTGTAACTCCAGGTCCAGGGGATCCAACATCCTCACAGAGAATATATACAGGGAAAACACAAGTATGCATTAAATAAATCTTTTTTAAAGAATGGGGGAGCTGCAGTTGCAGCTCCATTGGTAGAGCGCTTGTCGGACTAAAAGAAAGCTGGAGTCTCCATAGGCTTCCCTTCCCACCTGAACTGCTCAGGGTGGGATAAAGGCAGGAGAGTACATTCAAGGCTTTCCTGGACTACACAGTGAGTTGTGGACTGGATCTCTTTGAGTTTTGAGGGCAGCCTAATATATGTAGTGAATTCCAGGCTAGTCAAGTCTAAAAAAAAAAAATAAGCCCAGGCTTATTCTTAGCCATAAGAGATTGCTTGGTGCAAATCCCTTTAGGGCAGGCAGATGAGGGTAATTGGTGAAAGGATCTGTCCAGCCTCCTGAGCTTTTCTTCATCTCTGCCCTCCCCCCAGTCTCTCGGGACTGAAGCTGCGGTCAGAGCACTTGGACCCCAGTCTCCTGGTGCGTCTGAAGCAGTTGAAGGAACTTGACCTCTCTGACAACCTGCTGGAGACGCTGCCCGCCAACCTGGGCCTGCCTCAACTGCGCATCCTTTGCTGCGCCAACAACCAGCTGGGGGATGTCACTGCCTTGAGCCAGTTTCCGAACCTCGAGGAACTCAACCTGGAAGGCAACCCCTTCCTGACAGTGAGTGGGGATCCTACCAGCTCAGTGCTAAGGACCAGGACTCTGGGGCACCTTCGGACGAAACAGGGTCTCATGTAGCCCGGGCTGGCTTCAAATTGTCTATGTTGCCAAAGATGGCCTTGAGCTTCGGATCCTCCTGCCTCTGAGCTCCAAAGGTGGCCATGCTCCACCAGGCCTGGTTTATGCAGTACTGGGGATCAAGCTCAGGACTTTGAGCATGCTATGACAGCAATCCCTCAATTGGGCTGGGTACCCACCCTGTTTGGGGTTTTGTTGTTTTGCTAGTTTGAGACAAAGTTTTGCTTTATAACCCAGGCCAGCTTCTACTTCACTATGTATCCCAAACCGGCATTCAACCTTGGAGCATCCCTAGTACATACTCTCCCTGAATACTGGGATTACAGGCCCACACCGCTACTCCTGCCTTTCAATTATTCCTCCACCCTTAGGTCAATGACAACCTGAAAGTCTCCTTTCTCCTGCCCAAGCTGCGTAAGTTCAATGGCAAGGACGCGGCCTCCACCTGCTCACAGGTGGAGAACCTAGATCGGGAGCTGACCAACCGGGTAAGGGTGATGGGAAGTCAGTCACGTCAGCAGGATATTGAGGGGGAACAGAAGTGGATTTTTGGGGGGTATGTAACAGATCTTACCTTGACAAGTCTGGAGTGTTGAATGACTCTGTTGCTTCTCGCGTTTGGAGGCCCTGTCTCCGAGGCGTACAGCCAGGAGGCTAGAACTCTGCGGTCAGCTGTTTTTTTGAGACAGGGTCTTACTATATAGTCCAGATGGCCTAGGCCTCTTCCACCCCAGTCTGCCCAGGTGAACCAGGTTGGTTTCAACTCATGTGACTTAGGTATTGCTAGTAGAGAATAAGAGGCTATGCTTGCAGAAGTTTCCAGAAACCGGTATGGTCAACACACCTAGTGCCCAGAAAGAGATAAGGTGGCAGCGCTGTGTGTGGCCAGGAGACCCAGGCTAGACTGGCCCTGGATCGGGTCCCTCTTCTGCCAGGTCACAGCTCACTGGGAGAAGTTCATGGCCGCTGTGAGCCCTGAAGAGGAAGCTGCTGACAAACTCCAGGCTGACTTTGTGAGGTCTGCAGTCAGGGATGTGTACTATGGCCCCGAGTCTCTCAGCGAGTTCACGCAATGGCGGGTATGTCACTGGGGGACACTGGGGGTTGGCTTCCCTGGTTCTTGGTTGTCCTGGGGACATCCCTGACTCTGATGGATTGGGGGGACAGTGGGGAGTGGGATGGCTCAGGGAATGGGACCAGATGTCTGAGGAGAGGCTAAGGGTACCAGAGACTGTGCTCAGCCTGCTGAAGGCCTGACCCCACCCAGGTGCGGATGATCGCTGAGAAACTGGTGACCTCAGGTGGAACCCAGGTACAGGAAGCCGACATAACAAAGGACATACCAAAGGAGCCTCCACAGGCCGCAGCTGCCTCCAAGCTCAGGGTGAGTATGTTTCCACATGGCTGTGAGGGCCACTGGGCCTTCCTGAGCTGGAATGGAGAGGGGCCTCTGCATGAGCTCAGGTGAGCTGGACGCAGAGGGTCTCTGCATGAGCTCAGGTGATGCCTGAGTATGTTAGCTTGCCCTTGCTGCAGCTCGCGGGAAGGAAAGGTTCGTTTTGGCTCATTGTTTCGGTCCATAGCTGCTCGGCTCCAAGGCTGTTGATAGTGTGAGCTCACAGAGTAAGAATGTGTGTACCTCGTGGCAGCCAGTGTCCCTATGTCCCCTCAAAGGGACACCTCCCAGTGCTGAGTCCTTTCCCCTGCACTGTACTGAGTGGAGCTGCAGGCTGGTGACACAGCTTTTCAACCTTTGACCCTTGGAGAACATTTTAAGTGTCCAGCCCTAAACACAGGCCAAACTCCCCCTCTGACTGTGGCTCGGTTCTTGCCACTTCATTCTTTTGAGAGGGTGTAGTTGAGCCTGTAGCCAAGGGAGGAAACCCCTGGGGCATGGATATAAGTCCCCCACCTTCCACAGGCCAGAACGGTGGCCTCAAAACGGCCACATAACGTCCCACTTGACCTCCCTTCCACCAAGAGAGTGTGTTTCTCCTCACCAGCCCAGATGGAGGGCACACCTGCGGAGTCTGATGGAAGCCAGGTAAGCTCTCTGGTCGGCAGAGTGAGGGTGCTGGAGGGAGCAGGCCGAGTGGCAACTGTAACGGTGTGTACCCCCACAGGCTGCTCTACGCCTGGAACCCCTGCACTTCCTGCAGTGCCATAGCAAAAACAACAGCCCGAAGGATCTGGAGACTCAGCTGTGGGCCTGTGCCTTTGAGCTTGCCCGGGAGGAGGGTGCGTGCTGGGGCTGATGGGCAGTGGGAAGCTTGGGCCACACTTGATGCTCAGTGGGAGTCAGATTAAAAGATAATTGGGAAATTCAATGAGATTGGCTTTAGGGTAGAAAGAAAGGGCTGGAAGTGGGTGGTTGGCATAAGCCTTTAATCCCAGCAGCCTGGAGGCAGAGGCAGGAGGATCTCTCTGAGTTCGAGGCCAGCCTGGTCTACAGAGTGAGTTCCAGAACAGCCAGAGCTACACACAGAGAAACCCTGTTGCAAAATAAGAAAAAGGCAGGTCTGGAGAGACACTCACTGGCTAAGAGTGCTTGCTGCTCTTGTAGAGGACTGAAGTTTGGTTCCTAGCACCCACCATGGGCAGCTCACAACTGCCAGTAACGCCAGCTCCAGGGAATTTGATGCCCTCTTCTGGCCTCTATGGGCACCTGCACTCATGTGAACATACCCCCACATGACACAGGTACATAACCACTGTTTTGTTTTTTTAAAAGGTAAAAAGGCCATGGATGTAGTATAGTGGTAGAGCGCTTGCCTATCATGTGTGAGGTCCTGGGTTCTATCCCCTGTACCTTTAATAATAATAATAATAATAATAATAATAATAATAATAATAATAATAATAATAGTGAAATTGTCATGGAGGCCAGGAAAAGGGACTCTAGGGAAGAACTTTGCAGAAAAGATGTTTATGTGGCTGATACATAAAACAGGGCACTCGGGGGCCACGTCCCAGACTGTGGCCACATGTGGCGGAGAAGCTGTTTGCGTGATAGACTGCCAGACAGGCATCGTACTCCATAAATACAAGGTGCCAGGCGAGGTGAGTGCCGGGGCCCTCTTCGTGAAGACTGCTGGGTCCTGGGACAGGAGCCCTGACTCTATTCCTCGTGACTTTATTTTGGTGGGGATGGAGCCCAGCATCTCGGGCCCACTGTGAGTGCTCTGCCTCTGAGTCCTTCCCCCAGCTCCTCACAGCCCTCTGGGAGCTTTTCTCCCTACCCCAGGTGAGCCCTCCAAGCTAGTTGTCCCTTGTTCCCTGCTCACCACCATTTTTCCTTCCTCCCGCCCTTGTCAGGAGTTCTTCTCAGTGGCCTGGACAGCCCTGACGGTGGTAACACAGGCAGGCCACAAGAAGCGCTGGAACATGCTGGCTGCTGCAGGCCTGCGAGGCATGGTCCGGCTGCTCCACGTGCGTGCAGGCTTTTGCTGCAGCGTTATCCGGGCCCATAAGAAGGCCATTGCCACCCTCTGCTTCAGCCCTACCCATGAGAGCCACCTCTTCAGTAAGACCCTCAACCCTGAGCTTCCTCAGCATTGTAGACTTTCTGCCCTGGTGCCTTATGTCTCTTTCTGGGGGTTACGGGGTTCACAAGATGCTGGGCACAGATGGCTTTGGTCAGATGTGAGTTAGCTTCTTGGCCAACCGGCATCTCTATTCCAGCATGCTGTGTGGCCTTGAAGTTTCCTAGCAACCTAGGCTCCTGTTTTTCTGCCTGGGACCAGGGGAGATAACCCTGCCCCTGGGGTGTGGTGAGCCCGGTGAAGGTGGCAGATGTGCTGTGATGCTGTGTACACTGGGTTCAGGCAGGACGGGGGAGGGGGGGTCGTGGCTCCTGAGTTCTCGTCCTAGCCACAGTCTGCTTGCTCTTCCTGCCTGTGATTAGTTGATTGAGGGACCCAACCCACAGACTCAACCTGCAAGAGGGGTGGGAACTTCTCGGGGCTACCTTTTTCCTCCATCCCTCCTCAGCTGCCTCTTACGACAAACGGATCATCCTCTGGGACATTGGGGTGCCTGACCACGAATATAAGTTCCAGGCTAGGTGAGGCTGTAGATGGGCCTGGAGAGGGGCGGGCTGCCGCGGGTGACGGCCACGGCCCACAGCTCATGGCTTTCCACACCTGCATTGGCAGCCAGCTCCTCGTGCTCAGCTGCAGCTCTACCCCCTTGCGCCTCTGCCCTGTCGCCTCCTGCCCGGATGACTTGCTGCTGGCTGGCTGTGAGGGAGGTTGCTGCTGCTGGGATGTTCGGCTCCATCGGCCCCAGAAGCAAAGGTAAGGATGCCGGGGATGCCTGGAAAGCTTGGCCCCAAAGCTGGGTATCGTGGGTTCACGTGGACCCTGGGCACATCACAGTGCTGCTTGGGCTCCCTTGGAAGCTCTCTGTTCAGGGGCTGTTCTCTTAATTACCACATCACAGACAACTGCCTGAGCCCCAGTCCTGTCACTCAGCAATGTGACCCTCCTGCCCTACCATGGTGTCCACATCTGTGAGGAAGAGGCAGTGAGGTATAGCCCAGGGATCGTGGAGGTAGAGATAGAATGTACACAGGGAAGCAGCTCTGATGGTGCTTTGTGGCTATCTGCCGATGTGAAAAGACCTGAGACCACTCAGCATAGGGTTCCTGTCCTAGGGGGACATGGTGGTAAATATGAGGGCTGGCGCTGGAGCTCAGTCAGTAGAGTGCAGAGATGCCCAAAGCTCCCAGCGCCACATAAACCAGGTGTGCTGGCCCGTGCCTGCTATCTCAGCTAATGAGAGGGTCAGAACATCAGAAGTTCAAGGTCGTCCTCAGCTCTGTGAGAGTTGGAGGCTAGTGGGGCTGCAGGAGCTCCTGTGAGAAAACAAGTAAGGCCCTAGGGGTAACTTCAAAGGGGCGTGTCCTGACAGAACTGCTCTGCAGAGAGCCTGGAGCTGCCAGAGGACAACAGTGTGCGGCCAGCCGGAGTGGGGAAAATTCATGGACCACCTTGGCTTGGCAGATGGAAATGTCACGGAGTGAGGCTCCCAGGCAGTGGGCACTGAGTTTTGTGGGCTATGGTATCAGCAGAATTTGGTTTGTTCTGTCTGTCACAGAAGCCCATGAGTAGAGATGGGGATGGTATCAGCAGAATTTGGTTTGTTCTGTCTGTCACAGAAGCCCATGAGTAGAGATGGGGTTTGAATATTAAAACTGACCTTAATCCAGAGAGGCAGCAATCTGGGAGGCCTTGGGGGAGTCTGCCTCCTGCTTCTCCTCACCTGAGCAATCTCTAGTTAGTGTATTATCCATCTTTATGTGGTTGCAGGGATCCCAACTCATCACAAGGTTTGTGCAGTGTTGTCAACCCAAGCCATCTTAGCCTTATTTAGCTTTTTTTTTGTTTGGTGACAGGTCTCTGTGTAGCCCTGGCGGTCCTAGAACTCACTCTGTAGACCAGGCTGCTGACCTCAAACTCAGAGATCTGCTGCCTGCCTCTGCCTCCCGAGTGCTGGGATTAAAGGTGTGCATCATTCAGTGTAGCAACATTAGGAAAAAGAAAGAGACCCAGGGACACTGCCTGTTCCCCGGGTCCATCTTCATTAGCATTCTTTCTTTGAGACCAGAGTCAAACAGCAGTGTGAGGTGCAAGTTCCTTCCTGTAAATGTTTATTATGCTTACTGACTTACTTGTCTAGCGGAGCACACGTGCCACAGTATGCATGTGGAGCTCAGAGAACATGTAGGAGTTGGTGCTTTCCTTCCACCGTGTGGTTCCCAGGGACTGAATTCAGATCGTTGGGCCTGGCAGCAAGCACCGTTCCCTGAGCTCTTAAGTACACTTGCCTATGCTTTGTGAATGGCAGTCTCAGCATAAGGAACAGCCCCAAAAGGATTTCAGGGTGCTGACAGGAGTCATTGATCTCAGGGGGGCAGCAGAAGCGTGCAGATGTGGCATCCCACTGCTTGGTGGACATAGGTTCCCCTGTTCATCTGTCATACTTGGGAGTTACCTTGGCTACAGCCATTCCAGATTCTGCCCTCCCCAATGCCTTGTGGTCTCAAGCTCCATCCTGGGATGTCCTAGCCGGAGTGTGCCCTCTGGGCCGATGCCAGAAGGCTCACATCTTCCCAGATGGGACCACACCCAGCTTTTTTGAGACAAGGTCTCAATATGTAGCCCTGGATGGCCTGGAACTCACTATACAGATCAGGTTTTGGGTTTTGCCATTGAGTGTGTATGTGGGCGTGTGTGCAGGTTAGAGCACTTTCGGGAGTTGGGTTTTCTTCTACCTTGACCTAGGTTCTGGAGGTCAAATTCGGGACACCAAGCTTGCATAGCAATCTACTTCCTGAGCCAGTGAGCCCCTGCCTTTCTGTAGCTGTTCTGTCCTTAGTTGGGATAGGAGGGGTGGCACTGAAAGCATCTGGCCTGCAGTCCTGGAAGACCAGCCCCTGTGACTCTGTGACTACTCATACCCCCAGTAGGTGGCTCCCCTTCAGGACAAAGCTAAAGGTCTCTGGGCCAAGGACCAGGCAGCCCCTTGGGTGAGCACATGGCTATTTGTGCATGGGTAAGGCTAATGTCTTCTGCAGGGTGTGCGAAGTGGAATTCATCTTCTCTGAGGACTCTGAGGGACAGAGAGTGGACGGGCTGGCTTTTGTGAATGAAGATGTTGTGGGTGAGTGAGCCCAGCTGGGGACAGCTTGGGCTGGGACTTCACTCTCAGAACAGGGAGGTTGTGGCGACAGCCGGCCTGGGCTCACATCTCCTCTCCCTGCAGCCTCCAAAGGGAGCGGACAGGGCACCATCTACCTGTGGAGCTGGAGCCAGACATGGGCAAGCCGGGGCAGCCAGTCTGTGTTGCCTGTGGTCATCCTGGCCCGGCTGCAGTGGTCATCCACCAATTTGGCTTACTTTTCACTCAGCACTTGTCCTGGTGAGCCTGCCTACCCCACTGGTGGGCATCCCCTCTTCCCATCCCAACCCGGTCCCATCTTAGGCCCCCACTTGTCCTGGTAGACAAAAACCTCGTGCTGTGTGGAGATGAGGAAGGCAGAGTGTGGATCTATGATGTTGAACACCTGCTAAAGCAGCGGCCTCCACTGGCAACAACTCTGCAGGCCCCAACCCAGGTACTGTTGGGCACCCTGCACACTCTTTCTGATACCCTTGGGCTGCTGTTCGGTAGGCAGGAGCCTAGTGCCTTCTTTTTTCCCCCTCAGATCCTGAAGTGGCCTCAGCCAATGGCACTGGGCCAACCAGTGAGCAAGACCATGATAAACACAGTAGTGGCCAATGCAGCCTTTACCTACCTCACTGCTCTGACGGACTCCAACATCGTGTCCATCTGGAGGAGTTGCTAGCTTGCCCAGAGCAGTGGACCAGGGACACAGCTTATTAGCTTGGGACTAGTGATAGAGGAATTTGTATCAATGAGTATTTTTATTAAAATTCTCTATTGTGGACTAGAGGCCGGTGGAAACTGAGTGGAAACACAGGCCTCTCTGGGGTTCCTACCTGGATTAACTCAGGCATGCCCAGCAGCTGAGGCTGCAGAGATCCAAAACCTGCTTCGTCATTCTGCCTCCCCAGCAGCCCCAAGTTCTGCCTCAGCCTGTGGTTAGGGTCTCTGTGTGACAGACAGGTCACTCGCCACCATCAAGTAAGTCTGAGAGCACACATGCTGCAGTCCTCTGGGGCCCGCCATATACTTTATTAGAAAGGTCACAGTCTATATACAGAACAGGAGTGTCCAGCTACAGAGAGCCGAGTGCCTGTCGTCACGGAGTACTGAGAAGGCCCTGAGGGTGTAGGCACCAGCCTTACAGCCAGTACGCAATGCTCCTTTTAGCCACTACTCAATTCCTTCTTGCTTGTCCTTGATGGCCACCTGGAGAGAGAGGACAAAGGCAGTGACTGCACTGGAGTGACCCTAGTGTCCCTCTGCTTGTGTGGCCAAGAACTTGTACTCCAGAGAATACGTGAGGCAGACCAGTCAACAAAGGCTCCGGGTGCCTCAGCAGGTTCTACCTACCCTGCTCTGAGCCACCCGCCTGCTGAGGGCTGGGGATGGAGCCAAGTGGGATATGCCCAGCAGGGTGAAAATGTCAAAAGGTGTGGCTCACACTGAGGGCCCCTGATAACTGCCTCCTACCCTGTGGTGAACAGTCTCAGAGGCTTTATGACCTAGAGAAGCCAGTGGCAAAGAGGGGAGATTTTTGATGATGGGGATGGTACTCCAGGCCTTGACTGTGCTAGGCAAATATTGTACCACTAAGTTAGGCCCCAGCCCCTCACTGGAGGGTTCTAGTGGAAGGGTTGCAGCTCTACTGCTGAACCATGCAGCACAGCTCACAAGCCCCTGCCCAGCTCCTCACCCGGAATCGCTCCTCCAGAAGGGAGAGCTCACTGATGAGGTCTGTGATGGCATTGGTGAAGGCCTCCTGAGGACTGTAGTCTGGGGTGGTCTGCACACGAATGATGATCTTGTGCTCCAAGGGGTGAGGGACTTTGTAGCCGGCAAACAACACCTGTGGGTCTTTCAGCAGCTGTCTGAGAAACATAGACTGTGAGGGAGGAGGTTGACTCTGGCAGGCTTTCTAACCAGAGTAGCTCCCTGCCCCCAAGTGTAAATGAGGAGAATGTGGTGTGGTGTAGGCCCGTCAGCCCAAGGCCACCTTAGCCAACTTAGTGAGATTATCTTTAGAAAATAAAGAGGGCTGGGGATGTAGCTCAGTGGTAGAGTACTGACCTAACATAGATGAGGCTTGAGGTTCCCGACCAGCACTAGGGGGAGGGGAAATCAAGTTAAAGGTGCTTAAGGCCTGTTAATCTACGAGACCAAGGGCCTTGGCTGGCAGCCAGTTTGTGATGACATCTTTCATCACAGAAGCTGAGAACCTACGACAGTGCCTGTGGAGCGCACCTAGGCCAAAACATGGCCAAGGTTGAAGCGACCAGAATACAAGGCCCTATTCCTAGGTACAGCAAGCAGGTGGGAAGAGAGGGCCAGGCTCTGATGATCCCCAGGCAGTGTCCATATACATGGCCCTTTCCCACAAAGCTGAGGGAAATGAAGAACCTAAGGGCACAGGCTCTAACTGGCCCCTGGCATACATCTGAAGAGCTGTAGAACGGGGTTGGAGCAATGGCTGCTCTTCCAGGGAACCTTGGTTCTCACATGGTAGCTCACAACTAAGAGTCCCAGGGGGATCCAACACTCTTATGGCATGCAAGGGCACCATATGCTACACAGAGCTATGTGCAGAAAACACCCTTGAAGAGTTACAGGTTGAGCTGGAGAAACAGCACAGTGATGGAGCACTCATTGCTCTTGTAGAAAATCTGGGTTTGGTTCCCAGGATCCCTGTCGAGTGGATCAGAACTTCCTGTAACTGCAGCTCCAGGGATCCAACAACCTTTCCTCGCCTACTCAGACACCACACTCACAATATATACTTTTTTTTGGTGAGAGACGGTTTCTCTGGCTGTCCTGGAACTCACTCTGTAGACCACACTGGCCTTGAACTCAATGCCTGCCTTTGCCTCCTGAGTGCTGGGATTAAAGGTGTGTGCATATATGGCTATTCTTTAAACTGCAGGTTGGGCTGGAGAAGTGGCTTAGCAATTAAGAGGCTCCCAGCACCCATGTGGCAGCTAACAACCACCTGTACCCCTGTTCCAGGGGCTCTAGGGGCTTCTGACCTTCATGGGTAACAGGCATACACATGTGGTAGACATATGTAGGCAAAACATGCATAAGTTTTTGTATTTTTTGTTTGTTTTTAACTTAAAGAGTGTCTGTATACACTGCCCTTGGAGAGGACCCAAGGCAGTTCCCAGCACCTATGAGGTGGGAGCCATCTGTGGCTCCAGCTCCAAAGAACTCAGTGCAACTGACCTAAAAAGGTGCTGGCGCTGGCACTCACATTCAGGGACAAAACCACAAGTTTTTACAAAGTTGAAGGATAAAGAAAAGGAGCTGCAGGCTTCAGCAAACCATCAAATGCAGGAGGTGCCCCTTTTTTTGTTTTTGTTTTTGTTTTGAGATGGGGTCTCTATGTAGGCCTGTCCTGGTGCTCACTATGTAGACCAGGCTGACCCTGAACTCAGAAGAGCTCTGCCTGCCTCTGCCCCCCAAGTGTGGCAATTATAGGTGTGTGCCCCAATACCATCACCTGTTGACCTCTTGATGCCCATTAAAATGAAAACCAGCTTTGCTGGAGTCCCCTGAACTTGATTTTAGCCAAAAGACCAAGAAGCAATTGCTGAGGGTCCCTGCAAAGTTTTACATTACATAAATAAGCCTACACGAAGCTCAGGGCCCCAGCAATGGGAAGGTACAGGCAGGGCTCAGGAGTCCCTAATGGGGTCATCCTCCATCATGTAGTGAGTCAGCCTACACTACACAAGACCCATGTGAGCAGACCTCAGTGCCAGGCTGGAAGAAAGGATCTGATCTGATGTATCAGCAAGCTGAGGAGAGACGGGAAGGCACTGTTACAGGATGCATGCTCAGCTTAGAGCCCTGTGATACCCAACCCCCAGGGCCTCTGGCCTAGGACTTACGATTTGATGATGTTCCCCAGAGTGTGGTCTTCTTTGTTGATGGTGAACAAGCAAGCATTGGGCACCTTAGTGTCCTTGTTAATGGTGATTCTGGAAAGAGGCAAAAGCTGAGGGCGATTGCTTTCCCAACCCACATCCAGCCAGCCCTTGAGATGCTGGCACTGATCCTCCAATCAACGTCCCCTGGGGGTCAGAGTGCCCCCTTTGTGGTCAAACATCCTTGAGACTGCAGTTGGGCTGTTCCCACTACCCCAGAAACCAAGACACAGCTCTTTCCCACAGATGCATTAGTTGCCTTAAACTAGCTCTTGACTAAATTCTTTCCTAGAAGACAGAAAACAGCTGGGTGCTGGTGGCCACACACCTTTAATCCCAGCACTTGGGGAGCAGAGGCAGGCGGAGCTCTAGTTCCAGGCCAGCCTGGCCTACAGTGCAAATCCCAGGACAGTCAGGGCTACACACAAAAGCCCTGCCTCAAAAAACAAAAAGAACCAGGAGACCCCTAGCCTCCAACCTCCCCCCCCCACAACAATTCAAGGTGGACCCAAGGCCATCATTGTGCAAGACCTGCTATCCCCAGCGGTACTAGGAATTGAACCTAAGGCTTCAAGCAGGCTAAGCAAACCCTCTACCACTGAGCTATGGGTCCAGCCCTTGGAAGCGCTTCAGTCTGCTCACCCCTAAAGGACCCTCTGAGAGCTCTGGCATGGCTCAGTGGTTGACCATTTACCTCGAATGTGTGAGGCTCTGGGTTTCATACCTACCACTCGCCATTCAAACAAGCAAGCTAGGCCTGCCTGATAGTTCAGACCAGTAATCCTAGCAACTGAGGCAGGAGGGCAGAGAAAAACCTCAATCATCCTTGCCTTCCTCTTTGCCCCTGGATACACCATGCTAGCTGACCCTCCTGTCTCACGTCCCATGTCCCTGGAGGAGCACTGGAAGTAGACAGCACAAGTGTGACATGGGTTCTGGGGATCCACACTTGAGTCTTCAGTAAATGCTTTGAGCTATTACCCAATGAACCATCTCCTCATCAAAAATGTTTAAGGTGGGGGGGGACAGAGCTGGAGTGAGCCAAACAGTAGTAGCATACACCTTTAATCCCAGCACTAGAGGCAGAGGCAGGAGGATCTCTGTGACTTTGAAGCCAGCCTGGACTACAGAGCAAGTTCCAGGACAGCCAGGGCAACATAAAGAAACCCTGTTTTGGAAAACCAAAAGAAAACAATAAATAAAATAAAAGCTAAACTGTAGCTTAGTGATAAAGCACTAACCCAGCAGGGGCTAGACCCTGGGTTCTATCTCTAGCACAACAAAGGAGCCCTCTTTACCTACCCCATGATGGCCCCTTATCTATACACCAGGGACCCTCATCCACATGGGATTGCTTCTTCCCTCACCCCCAGGACAGGGTTTCTCGATGTAGTCCTGGATGTCCAGGAACTAGCTTTGTAGACCAGGCTGTGCCTCGAATTCACAGAGATCTGCCTGCCTCTGCCTCCGAAGTGCTGGGATTAACAGCATGTGTCACCACCACCTGACTAAGCATTGCTTTTTTTCTAAAGCAGAATGTCTCAAACTTAATACAGAAATATGTATTTCCTTTGTCCATGCCTGTGTGAGATCAGTGGACAACCTGCAAATTGTCCTTTCCTTCTATCATACTGTCCCGGGGATTGAACTCAAGTCATTAGGCTTGACTGTGGGTGCCTGTTCCATCTTGCCAGCTGTGCACATGGACATCTTAGACCTGATCGCTCTTTTCTGACAAGCTGTCTAGTACACCAAGGGTCATTAATAGCATCCTTTGCCTCTGCCCACCAGATGCCAATAGCAACTGCCTGGGGACAACCAGAAATGTTTCCAGACATGACCAAATGCTCTTGCCGATGGGGCACCAACAGGACCCTCAGCTGAGAACGTGCCCTCCAGGGAGGCTGAATTAGCTAACAAAGGTCAAACACAAAACCCAACACAGAGGTCTCTTAGAAGTGTGAGGTCAGTCACTGGTCTGCAGTGTACACTGCGCTGTACAGACAAACCCGGAGAATTTCCTTCAACTGCATTATTGGCTGACTGACTGACACGGGGATGAAATGAGCCCTGTGTGCTGGGCAAGCAATCTGCCACTGTGCTCTACCTCCATACGTGTGTGTGCTGGGCAAGCAATCTACCACTGTGCTCTACC
>LOJH01013510.1:3659-22284 GCA_001685095.1 Ellobius talpinus
GATCTGGTGCCCTCTTCTGGCCTGCAGGCATACATGGAGGCTGAACACTGTATATAATAAATAAATCTTTAAAAAAAAGAAAGAAAAAAAAAGAATCAGGAGGACAAACTACTTATGATAGTTACAACATAGAGACCTGATAAAGGATTGTAAAGTACCCCAGGGTAAGAAATATGGTATAATTTTCTTACTTGTACTTTCAAAATTAGCTTATTCTTTGACAGTTTTTTGTGCGTATATATTACATGTACATGCACATATACATATACACATATGTATGTATTTATGTACATAAATAGTATTCTGGCCACATTTATCTCCCCCACTCTCTTTTATCCTCTTCCTATCCCCACCTTCTCCTCTCCTCCATCAAGTCTCCATCTTTCTTTCATGTCCTTTTGTGTTGTTTCTGTTTGTTCTTGGTGACCCACTGGGCTTAACGAGGGCCACCCATGTGGGCATGGGTGTGGAGCTTTCTGCTGGACCACAGGTTACTCGCCAGTGGCTAAACCACTGGAAAGGGTGAACGAAAGGTAAATTTATAGAATTCAGGAGTTGGCTGTCTTGAGAAGGCATAATTTGGGTTAAAGAAAACTCAGTTAAACCGCAATGACATTTCGGAAGGCTCCAGAAACAGATTTTACCTCAGGCTTTTCTCTCTCTAGATCTGCTGCTGGGAGGAGACTGGAAAGGAAAAAGCAAGGGTGTCTGTGGAACTCTCTCCTCCAGACGTTAGCTTGTCCCAGTGTGGAGAAGAACAGAGGAGGATCAAAAGAAGGCATTGGCTAGATGAACCATAAACTCTCCAGCCTGATGAGATTGGAGGATGGGAGAGGCAGGCCAGAGATGGGGAAACTGAGAGTGCAGTCTTCAAACACGTGAAGAGAGGGTCATAATTCAAGTCTTAGATAAACGGAGAGGACACAGGTAGAAAGGCTAACTAGACCTAGTAGGGAAGAAAGAAAAAAGGGAGGGAGGGAGGGAGGGAAGAAAGAAGGAAAGAAGGAAATATTATGAGAGGCGAAGATAGAAAATAAGTTATATTTACAAAAAGTTTGCCAATTTCATTTTGTACAAAACAAAGAACATCCACGATTGATAAGATGGGAGATAAAGATGGTGAAAAGCCTGAGAATAATGAGAAAGGGCTGAGGTTTTTGTTGGAGAGAAAATGCAGAAAGATTACCATTGGTCCTGGGGAGATATGATCATGAATCAATGGAATCAAACTGTCTTTTGTGAATTTTTCTCCTCTGTTCCTTGACTATTGATGGTCAAGAAGAGAGAAATCTAGCAGTTAAGATTATGGGATAAATTTTGCCAAATTTACCTTTTTTTCCCAAAAAGGAGCAAAGATGTTTTTGAAATGATGAACCATAAGTTTAAGTTACAGAGGGAAGAAATTAAAAGTAGAAAGCTGTAAATATGGAGAAGATGAAGGAGTGCTGTGTGGACTGGGTACCCTCCTAAGGAGTAGTTGAACAAATGTGCTCAGAAGATGAGAAGTTGGTCAGACAGTGGCAGAACACACCTTTAATCCGAGTGCTTGGGAGGTAGAGGCAGGAGCATCTCTGAGTTCAAGGCCAGTCTGGTCTTCAAAATGAGTTCCAGGACAGCCAGAGCTACAGAAAAACACTGTCTTGAAAAACCAAGAAGATGAAGTTGGAGAACTAGAATGATGTCCAAGCTGATGGTTTTGGTAAACTTAGTCTGAATCCTTTTGGTTGCAATTAACAGAAAAAAAATCTAAACTAGAGTCTAAGTGAGCGCTCATGGTGCCATCATGTTCAGCATATTCATCTCTCCATAGCAACCTCAATACCTTTACTTGGTTTACAAAAGTCTTTGTCTCACCCACACCTTTTATTCTGGAAAACCTCTCAATTACAATATTTCCATGTTGTCTCTTGCAAGGCTCATCATGCAAGTGAGGCATAGTCAAGCCAGGTAGTCTACTTTCCTTTCCTACCCATTCGTGGTAATTAAGGAGTGGGTTGAGACTCAAGCAAGACCTGGTACAGTTCTTCCAGGAACTCTGATCCATGGACATTGGCAGGGTCTCTCTTCCTATGGAGTCTTCCACTGCCAAGAGATGGGCTTGGGACTTAGCAGCCATCTCCCGCAAGGAACCACATGGAAAAAAATATTTTGTATGTTTGAATTTATCTCTGCCCTTGGACTCTCAGGTTATATGAATCAATAAATTCTTTTTTAAAATTTTAAGCTCGTTTACAATGTCTTAGTCATGCTTCCGGCAGCAGCTGTCACTTCTCCAGTCCTTAAGCACTATCAAAACGACTGCACATCATCCCATCTAATAATCCCCGTGACAATGCCTGCTGAGCCCTGAGTTGGTTGTCTCTCTACTAACCATTCCTTTTCTTCTTTCTTTGGAGTGCCCAGATTTTATTTGGGGGAAATAAAAGCTCCCTTTTTCTTAGCCTCATTATTGAAGAAGAACAAATGGTTCCTGTCCTGAGTCATTCTCTCTCTGGTCTCAATAATTGCTGTAGAGCTGGGCCTAGTCAGCAGCGTAGGGCCCTTATTGGGAAAGCTGGGAGCAGATTCTCTCTCTCGGGCTGTGTGGTAAGGCAATGAAAAGTTTTGTACAATGCCATGCATCAGATTTTCTTCTATTACAAATTCATGTTGATTTTAGAAATTATAAATGACTTCATTCATAGTGGCACTAAGATTTATTGTCATTTTAGTTAAGTATTAGTGGCTGTTTGGTTCGGCAGCAAAAGTCTCATTGTTTGTTGGTCGATCATGCTGGGGTTTGGAGAGATGGCTCACCAGTCAAGAGGATCTGTTGTTACTCTTCCAGAGGACCCAGATTCGGTTCCCAGCATCCACATGGTGGCTCACAACCCTCTGTAATTCTGATTCAAGGAGATCCAATGCCCTCTTCTGATGTCTGCAAACACATGAAATAAGCACACATACATGCAGGCAAAATACACACACACACAAAATAAAACTAAATAAATCTTTTTTAAAAAATCACTTTGACTGTGACCATCTTTAACTTCTGTTACCTAATTCAGGAGCATTGTCCCTTCTCCCTTTCTCTGAACCCTTCTCCCTTTCTTCCTCTCTCACATTCTTTTCTGGGGTTTGTATTTGTTTATGTTAATAACATTTTATACAAAACAAGTAAATGATTCTTAAAAAATAACCTTTGCTTGTTTTCTGCACCCCAGAGTGTTCATAAAAATACCAAAGAGCAATGAACTAAAAACTCTCTGTCCTTGGGATTCAGAACCTGTGACATGAGCTGAATGTGGTAGTTCATCTACAACGAACGTCCCTCCCTACATTTGGAAGGCAGAAATAAGTAGACTGCAAGCAAGTTTGAGGTTATCCTGGACTACAATGAGTTCTAGGGGAGCCTGGTCTGCCAGTGGGAGGACTCATCTTGGAAAACAAGAAACAAACAAACAACAACAAAAACAATATTGTTCTTTATCACAAAAAGAGAAATAGAAGAGTAACGGTATATATGATGAGTTTATTTATTGTTGGTTCTCATGGTTAATCTGATGAGCCCAACTCATGGCAATAAACTCATGGAAACAGAATAAAACAAGCACAGCATGAAAAACCTTCAAAACTAATACAAAAGCCTAAACACAGCGTTTCTCACAGGCAGCCACACCACACCCCCTGCTCCCGTTTGGATGAGGCACACTGTTTTAAATGGCGTGGGGTGGAGGCGCAGCAGGAAGGAAGCATCGGATATTGCTGGAACAGATCTTTGTTTGAGCAACAGCTAATGAGAAAGGTCACCATCATGCTTTGCTTTCAAACTCTGGGTCTGTTTTGGAAATTGGTTCTGAACATTTCATCACAAATACGGGTTTATGACCACCGGGGCTCACGATCTCGAAGCGGTAATCTTTTGGCCCCCTCTCCAGTGAGAAGTGAAAACCAAAGTGATGAGAAGTTTATTTTCCTGCCACTGTTTCTGATGAGAATGTGTCGGGAGAAGATAAAATGCCTCTTTATTTATAGGCTCTAGAATTCCTGCTTATTTACGAAATTCCAGCCGTAAACTGAAAGGAAATTTAGCCTTCTGAGTTCCCCTGTAACTTCAGGGGAACTTGTTAAACTCATTGCCAGTGTTTGAGAGAGGCGGTGTTCTTTGGTTATTGTTTTCTAACATTTATTGCATTCTTGTGCTGGATCAGGCAAAAGGCACGGGGATTCTAAGCAAGACCAACTTTTGTGCAAACCGGCAAATTCTATCAACTTCAGCTGCCCTCCTCCCGTGAAGGGCTGAGTTACATCACGAACAGTAAAAGCAGCACTAGCAGACGTTTCTGGCACAATTTGGGAAGAGAGAACAGAAATCTATCAAATATCTCAGTTTATACTTTTGGTTTTCCCTGTTGGCCCAGCTGTTGTATTCCCATGTCTGAAGCACGTTCCACTGTGAGAGCGGGAGCTCTCAGAATAAACGTTGGGAAAGGCTGGGTCCACCCTCTGGGGATAAGAGAAGCAGGGGGAGGAAGGGGAGGGGGCAAAGGAAAAGGGAAGGGGATGGCTGTCTTCCTGTGTTTGGATGACCTTTCCTTGTGTTTATCTGGAGAGACTGGGCAGCCACACTGTGTTTGGTGTTGGGCTACCATGCTGCTTAGTTTTATGTGGGCAAAAGACTTTTGTCTTTGCTTAGGAGGAATGGATTTAGCTGAGTAAAAAACAACAGAAAAAAAAAGCTCCCTAGGGTAAGAGCCTTAAAAAAGAAATATTTTTCTTTAAGTTACAAACAAAAACATTTATTTAGGTTAAAATGTATGACTGTTTTCCCTGCCTGTGCATATGTGTACTGTGTGCATGCCTGAGGCCAGAACAGGGTGTGGAGTTCTGGAACAGGAGTTACAGAGGACCGTGAGTCCCCATGTGGATGCTGAGAATTGAAACTGGGTCCTCTCCTCTGCAAGAACAAGTGTCCCTCACTAGGAGCCACACTTCCAGCTGCAATGAATCTTTCTAAACGCCCCCATTAGCTCGCGTCTAACGGATTTCCTCAAGTCCACTATGGTGAATCTCTGGATTCACTCTCCTGCTGAGAACTGGCTGGAGGCCGTCTTCCATCTCCCAGATACCTCCAGATTCGTTTCAGTTTAATTAAATCTGTCATCTAGGTCTTTTTTTGTTTAGAGTCAGGTCCTGCTACAGAACTCTACAGAGCTCAGCGCTGGCCTTGAACACAAGCTACTCCTGTCTCAGCCTTCTAATGTTAAAACTGCAAGCCTGCACCGGAAGTCAAAACTTCAACTTTTAACAAAATGCTCCTCATCTATAAATTCCATGGAAAAAAATCTTAATGTGTGCTTGAACTAGTAAATAAATGCATATGATCATTGTAAGGTGACTCTGGAGTCACTAAGCTACCAATTTCATCAGTTTGCCTTCCAAGGACCCTGCGTGTGGAAACCTCCTGGCCTTCCACTGTTCATAGTGATTCACCTATTTCTTGAGGGCAGTGAGACTAGGTCCTCAGGTTTCCCCCTTTCTCTCAGTTCACTGGGTTCGGACTCAGCTCCAAAGCTACTTCCTAGGGAAGTTCTGCTCTTGTCTTCCCTCTCTGTCCATGTAAACCAGGTCTCCAGGCCTCCCATGCTGCCGCTTCTGAGACACTTCCTCTTTTCTTCACAGCACTTAACACCATCTTAATCATGTTCAGTTGGCTGATGCTCCATTCTTTGTCTGTTTTCTCCACTAAATAAAAACTCCTTAAACATGGAGAACCATGGTTGTTTTTCATCACTGTCCTGACACAGTGCCTGACGAACCACAAACTGTCACCAGAGTGCATGATCAATGCACAAACGAGGAGGTTGATGGACAAGGAAAAGCTTTAAAGAGCTTGGAAGAAAAACTCAGAGTAGCTTACTGAGTGCGGTTGTGGGGGTAGAGGTCAGAGTCCCAAAGCCCCATCACGGTTAGATCTTGAATATGTTCACAAGGTTGAGATTCTGTAAGGCCGGTAAAGTGGCTAGCAGGCTTCAGAAGTCTGTATTCCTGTGAGTACCAGACACCTTTCTAGTCCGAATCTTTCCCCATAGCAACTTCTTCCACCTTTTTATAAATAGCTTCTTCCTTGGTCACCAGGTATCTGAAGGATGCTGGTGTTTCCCCTTCCTTACACCACATGGAGTCGTAACACTTTCTTCTCTCCATGCTCCGTTTTTCTGATGCACTCACCAGGTTTCTCTGGCAAGTTTCAGACCCTCAACTACAATGAGCTTAAACACAAGGCTCAGAAATATATTCCCTTTTGTCTCTGGGAAGCTGAAGGAGGCAATGAGCTTCAGGTCTAGATCTAGGGACTCAGATGCCACTCAGAATCATATTTCTCTTGCCATCTCCCCACTAAGATTAAAGTGGAAGTCTGTAACTCTTGGCTCACACCCGCCTCAGAGTGTTCGAAAGGACAACGACCACACCCACGTGACCTCTCTGGAATCAGCCACTGCTGAAGGATGAGGCTTGCAGATCTGACCGGTCTCACGTGGGTAGCGCAGCAGGAGTTCCTCAAGGAAGAGAGGGATTATGGACTGGTGTGTGGCTCAGTGGCAAAAACATAACCTTAGCATGTTTGAGGCCCTAGGTTCAACACTCCAGCACTGGTAGAAAGAGGTAGGAGGATGAGAGGGGGAAGAAGAGAGAAATGGGGAGAGGAGGAAACATTTTGAAGATGATCTGAAGGTTGAGGAGTGGCTCAGTTGATAAAGTTCTTGCCCTATAAGCATGAGGACCCGAGTTTAATACTTAGAATCCATTTTTAAAAGTCAAGTGAGGTGGCCCATGCTTGTACTCTCAGCACTGGGGAAGAAGAAACCTTTCTAAACGATAGAGCGCCCCTCTTCCATCCCTGGCTCAAGGGCTGGTCCTCTGGGAACAGTAGAAAGAGTCGCCTAGTGTAGTCATCGAGCTCCTAGGCCAGTGAGAGACCCTGTCTCAAACAGCAAGGTAGATAAAGGGCATTAAGGTTGCCCTTTTGACCTTCACACACACACACACACACACACACACAATTGCACTTAACACATTCATAAACACTTAAAAGAAGAAGAAAAGATGTTAGATAATCAAAAACAGTAGAAAACCTTCCTACAGAGGCCCTCCTGTGCCAGGTGTGGTGACAGCCCTTGGCCTGCATCAGGTAGGACACACAGGGAATGTGGGTGGGCTAGGAATTAGGGTGTATCAGGCCAGCACCCTCCACCTCCACCCCATGCTCTTTCTCTAGCCACCGATGTTATTCTGGACACGTTCACGTCATTAACCAATTTCTCATGATAAAACAGCAATTTGAGATCTTTGATAGAATATTATCCAACCTTAAGTGGGAAAGAAATTCCCAGACAGGCTAAAACGCAGATGAATCTTGAAGGCATCCTGAATGAAATAAACCAGTCACAGTGGCCACATTCATGTAGACAGAAAGCCTGACAGTTGCTAGAGGCCAGGGAGCAAAGGAAGTGGAGGTCACTGCTCAAGGAGTGCAGTTTCAGATCTGCATCAGGAAAAGCATTCTGGAAACAGATGGGACGATACAACAATGTGAATGTAGTCGGTAGCCATGAGCTGCACTCTAAAAAGCAATTTATTTGAAATGGCAAGTTTTTGCTATCTGTATTTTACCATGATTAAAAAGAAATACAGCTGATAACCGAGGACACATAATAAGTGTTCACAATGTAAATATCATTCCTCCCAAAACAGCCCTGTAAGTGGAGGATTGATAGTGGTGTGCTTACAGCTGATTAAATGGGACTGGGAGGTTATTACAAATTGCCGAACATTTTTAAATGCTGCTCTGGTTATATTAAACTTGGGTTCAGCAACTTAAGAGTGCTACATATCTCTGCTCTAATTCTTAGATGCTGCTTTTGGGTACATTTTTTTTATAGGCTGAAACAATTACAATTTTAGCCTTATTCCAGTTTTGAGGCCTTCCCTATGTTCTCTTAATTATTATTATTATTTTATTATTATTATTCCCTTGCTCCTAAAGCACAAACCTAGGGCCTCTCACATGCTAGCTCCTTTTCTATGTTCTCTGTATCTGTCACATACGCTGGTTCTTTTGATGGATTAAAGCGGACACCATCTATTAAGACCCATTTCCATGGGCTGGAGAGGTGACTCAGAGAGAGGCTGGAGCACTGACTGCTCTTCCAGAGGACCCGGGTTCAATTCCCAGCACCCACATGGTAGCTCACAACTGTCTGTAACTCAAGTTCCAGGGAATCTGACACCCTCACATAAGCATACAAAACACCAATGAAAATAAAATAAAATTATAAAAAAAGGACACATTTCCATGTAGGAGAAAAACATGCTCTCTTCACTCCCACGGTGTTTGTTATTTGAACACAATCCAGACTACAACTGCTTAATAAGTGTTATTATTCTAACTATTCATATCTTAACTTCCACATCCAGTTCTAAGTTCTGCAGACAGCGATTATGTCTACTCCTTCTTTAGAATTCCCTTAAGGCCAGGTTAGTGTTTTGCATTGAGTAGCCCATGTATTATTTTTTTCCTTCTTGTTAGAAAAGATGCTGGAACTTTCCCTCATACTTTTAGGTCAATTCAGGACATAAGGTTTCCTGGTCGGTATGAAAATAACAAAAGATCAAGGCTGGTCACAAAACTAATCTGCTGGTGGGCCTGTGTGTGGGGTAGATGTCTTTTACTGATAAAATTCTGGGAAAGAGAAACAGACAAAAGTGTTTATAGAGCAACCAGAGATGATGAGGTGGTGGGTTTTTCAAGAATATCTTAGAAAACATAAGAGGTCGTTTCAGGTCTGCGAGCAGTGCCTGTCGTGTGAATGGTTCATCTCTGCGTGAGTACTGGAAAAATCAGGTCCATAAACCTTTCTAAAGGACAGGGTGTCTCCCTTCCAACCTTGGCTCAATGGCTGGTCCTCTGGGAACTGTAGGAAGCATCGTCGGAGCTCCCTAGGGAGGTGATCCTGCTCAGGGGACTGGAAATGAGCAGCAAGAGTTGTTGCACACCACTGGGTCCTTGGTAGTGACCGTTGTGAGCGGTTATGCTCTCCTGTGGGCTTCTGTTCTTTGAGTGTTTTCACTATCGCCTCTGGGAAGAAAGACCAGTGCTAGAATCTCTGTGGAGTAGGAGACAAAGCACCAATGGATGAACAACGGAGTGAGGCAGGAAGCATGGGTAAGGAAGGACCAAGGTTAGAGGAATTTAAATCAATGATCTGGGCCAATGAGCCATAGAGAACTACTAAGCAGGTAAATATTACAAGTAGAATATATATTGGAAAGATGAGAGAGACTATTTCAACAGGCTTATCCTGGGGACCAGATGAGAAAGGAAGACTTGAACCATGAACTTAGTAATACCAATGGATATAAAGAAATGGAAAAACAGGCCATGGTGGCGCACACCTTTAATTCTAGTGCTTGGGAGGCAGAGGCAGGCGGATCTCAGTGAGTTTGAGACCAGCCTGGTCTACAGAGCAAATTCCAAGCCAGTCAGGCCAGGCCAGACAGGACTTACACAGAGAAACTCTGTCTCAAATAAACCAAAAAAAAAGGAAAGAAATCTTTTTAAGGTAAAATTGACTAAAGACTGGATGGAGAAAATGGGAATGATAGTGTCAAGAGGGGTAAAAACTGAAAATCTGAATATTCTCTCTCTCTCTCTCTCTCTGTGTGTGTGTGTATGTGTGTGTGTAGGTGTGTACAAGTCTGGAGATTAAACCCAAGACCTGACTTGTGCTAGGCAAGTGCTCTACTACTGAACAATATTCTAACCCTCATTTTTAAAGCTATGTAAGTGCATGCATGTTTGTGCGGGTGTGTGTCCAGCACATGCGTATGGAAGTTCTCATTCTCTGGTTGCTGTCCCCTTATTTTTGTTTGCATCATTCTTTGGGAAAGGGCCCCTTGCCAGTCGGAACTCACCGAGGAGGCTAGGCTGGTTGGCCAGAGAGCACCAGAGATCCTCCAGTCTTCACGTCCCCAGCTCCGGAATTGCAAGTGAGCATCGCCACACCCAGCTCTTTAAAATGCAGGACCTGGACATTGAACTCAGGCCAGAAGTTCATGCTTTCAAGGCTAGCACTTCACTGCCAGGAATCTCAATCCCAGGCCCTTGATATTTTGAGACAATATCTCCCTGTGCAGCTGAAGCTGACCTTGATCTCACGATCTTCCTGTCTCTCCCTCCAGAGTGCAGGAATTAAAGGCACGTACCACCTTACTCAGCTCAAATATGTATATTCTACTTAGTGGTATGTTCCAAGACTACATTGCTATTTCACGTTTACTTTCACGGCCTTACCTCAAGATTCAGATAATGCATTGTGGTTGACCATACATAAGATGCATGATAAGAACAGCCGAATGGGTGGTTGCTGGCAACTCTTGAATAACACGGTTACCACATCTGCCCACATGTTGGGTCAGTGAGTGTAGACTGAAATAACAACTCATGTAACATTGCCTGGGTCCAGTTTCATGTGGCTGAAGGTAATACAGAAAGTGTTCTGAATGCTGACAAGGACTGTGGAAATAGCAGTCAAAAGCCTTTTGATGAGACCATCCTATACACAGCCAATGAACAGAGCATCATGTCTTCTTGGCTGCAGCAGCTGAGCCTTAAGTATCCTTGGGATTTATAGTTTCTTTGGGTCTTTCCCCAACAACCAGACAGTAAGGATGAGAGAAACTTGGTATGAATAAGCAGCAGCTTGAGACTGAAAAGCCCCAGAAAAAGAACTTAGAGTTATTCCCAGGGTGGACAGGGATAGCCTTGCTGAAGCCTGGGTTCACAGACTATATATATATTTCAGGTGGGATGGAGAGATGCCTCAGTGATTAAGAATATTTTCACTGCTCTATCTCTGTCTCCTGGAGGACTCAGGTTAGATTCCCAGCACTCACATGATGGCTCACAATGGTCAGTTATTCTAGTTCCAGGAAATCTGGTGCCCTCTTCTGACTTCCACGGGCACCTCATGCATAGAATCCATGCTGACAAAACACACATACACATAAAATATAAATTTTAAAAGACTGTTATTTTTATTTTTTGATGCTTTTTTTTGAGATGGTGTCTTACACAGCTCATGCTGTCCTTGAACTCCCTACATAGCTGAGGTTGGCCTTGAAATCCTGTTCCTCCTGCCTCTACCTCCCAAGTGCTAAGATTATGTACCACCACACCCAGCTCTCAAAAATTTGGTTTATAATATCCATGGATTCACCCTCATGACCTCTCCTTAAGTTGTTCTTTAATGTTTTATGCCTAAGTAAAAGAAAAAAATCCAAGAGGTAATTTGAAACATTCAGGCTGCTTCATCTGAATTTTAGCTCTTCAATTTTCAAATGCAGGATTTTATTTCAAATGCTATTTTTTTAAAAGATGGAAGCAATTTCTTCTCTAAATGAGGACTAAGACTCTGGTGTCTTTATAGTTTAAAAAAGATAAACTTTGCTTTGGACCTGCAGAGAAATATTTAAATGTCATAACCTGAAAATAACCTCTGAAGTTTCCCACACTCCAGCAAATCCTTCAGTTGCCAGATGGATGTGCACCAACATTTCCAGATTCTCTGGGGAGTGCAGTTGGGAATGCTGAATTCCAAAGAAAGAAAATGCTACAGGAAAACACACACACTTAGAAAACAGGGCTTCGTACCACTGAGTGCTCAATGTCACAGGAAGACATCCCTAGCACAATAGTAGATATACACACATCACAATACGGAGGTCAGCTATGATTCAGTTTTCTTCAGACACATCAATAATTTCATTTTACAAAAATATTTACAGTAGCCAAAACAGCAAACCATTTGCAACTTGTTCAATCAAGGGAAACCAGTTATTTCTATCCTGAGTTTACTGAAAAATGAAAGTGTTTGTCTCTTTCTCCACCACCCCTCTTTATTCTCATTTTGCAAAACCAGTGCCAGCCGAGGTTCATGCAAATCATTTTTCATGCTTGCTCCTAAACAGCCCATCACTGATTAAGAGCACCCAAACTTGAGATTGAGGTTATTAATTCTTGGTTGTCCCCTCACCTGAAGAAAAATGTGGCAACCCTCATCTTGCTCTTTTCAAATGTTTGTTCCTCTTTTCTATCTCATCATAACTAGATGATTTTAAATAATATTCTATGCAGGTTATAGAACAAATCATAATCCAAACTCCAGTGAGATTCTACAATGGAATATAAAGTGATTATGAACTTTCCGGAAACATGAATACACAAGACTAACCAAGAAAATGAGAGAAACAAAAGGGGCAATAATTGAATCACCAGTTACCAAACAGTAGCACAGACTGGTGAACACATATAAGAATAAATTAAGATAAGCATATAGTTCAAAACAGTGGGACAGGATAGAATAAATGGGATCAGAAAATTTGACTGTTTGGAAAAAACAACTATATTTCTGTTTCTTACAAGTGAAAAAAGAATTGAAAAAGCATCTCATAAAATATAAAATAAAATAATGAAAGCCCTAAAGGGAGGAGAGCGGTCATAATTTTCATAAGAGGTCTTCCAAAACAAGACAACCCAATAAATAAAGCAAGCTTTATTTATTGTTTCGGGCTAGTTTATCTGGCAGATCCTGGATGTGCATACGGTTTCTCCCTGTAAGGTAGTAGTGGTTAGTACTCGGGAGCTAGCAGGACCCAGGCGTCATTTCCCTTCTTGGGTTTTTGTGCCCATCTGCATAGAATCTGGGAGACCGTGCTCCGTTTTTGTTTTTGTTTTTAATTTGAACAACTCAAATTACTTTGATTCTGGTAGAATCCTGAGAGGAAAACAGACATTAGCAATCAACACTTAATACCCAAACGACCACAAGCCCTCTTCACTTGTAAAATGTTTCCAGATAGGTTGTTTGATGAACCCCCTTCCGTTCCCCCAAACCCCAACAGCAACAGGGTGTGACTGGGGAGAGTGGTAGCACTCTGAGTTCAGGAATAGAAACATTCCTGGTTTGCTTTTCTGCTCTCCCCCTTCTTCACCAGAGAAATCAAACTTTCCTCAGGAGAAAGTCAAAGTAGCTAAACTGCAGGGACAGTCAGTGTTTCAAATGTCTTACTGGCTTACTGTCTCTTCCTTAGGCAAGGGAAGCTACAGCACCACGAGAGGAGTAAATCTGAGGATGCCTTGGTCTGGGTTCTTTGGTCAGGTCATGTTGTCTCTTTGGCCAGGGGGCCATTTTATAAACAGACACACACACACACACACACACACACACACACGAACATAGGTGTTTATAATCCTTAATTCTACAGAAATACAGAGCATCTGAAAAATGGGATTAAAAATGCATGCCTGCAGCCTCTTGCCCTCCTTTTGTACAAACAGATGGCATAGAGTACCTAATATAAATACCCAAGGCCATGCCATGTCAGCATTTTTGGTTTTGCTTTTCCCAGGTGGGGTTGTATCTTGTCCATCATTTCAAATCCTCCTGTTCTCATCTCTAACCACAGTTACCATTCCAGGAAGCCATTAGAGCCAGCCCCAAGCACGCTACCTGCCATGGTCTGGCTGCGTCACACACCCTGCCTTTTCCTTCTCCTCTGGGGCTTCCGTGACACACACATGGCATTCATATGTGGGCCATGCTGAAGAGAGAGCTTTGATGACTATAGGCCACCCTAACCTGGTTGTTGGGAAGGACCGTCCCCCTGGGTGGACATTTCTGACACTCATTTTCCGTAAGGCTCCTCAGGAGCTTGCGTGGGTTCCTGCAATTCTATCCCTAAGCAACTTAGTCACCCTTGCCCTTTCTACAGTCTTCCTTTCTCTCATCTGCGTTGCCAGGTACACAGTGACATCTGCTTTGTTGGAAGCTTAGCCGGAGACTCAGTGAACCATTTTCTTTTTAAAGAAATATGGAGTAATACTTCCTAACACTTGTTTCAGATTTTAAGGCTTCTTAATTTGTTGTCATAACAAAAGTTTAAGAAGCGTTATCACTATCTCTACCTGGTGAGAAAACAGGGTTCGAAGAAATAAATAACTCCACTAGGATCACAGAAGTCGAGAGCAGTGGGACCAGAACCCAGCAGAGGTCCTGGCAGAGAAGGTCAGCGCGCACTCTGCTATAACACAGCTGCCTCCTATCAAAATATTTGCAGAGGGCTTTGATCTCAGTGCCCAGCATGCTGGAAAATGCTTTTTCGCTTATCAGCTCACTGCCATGATACTCACAGCTCTTCCAAACACATCCACGCTTATTCCAGCCTCACACCATGTGTGGTGTGTGTGTGTGTGTGTGCGCGCACACACACGCATGTGCACACCAGTAAAAGGAAAAGAATAGTAGTCAGAGGAAAGAATTTAGGAAGATTTGAAATGACCCACAGATAAGCCACCTCTCCAACTCTTGTTATTTAATATATATACACATGAAATTTTTAAAAAGAAGTTGGTCTACCAGGGACCACACCCTCTAACAAACTGACTCTCTCTCCCCCAAAGACATCACCTGTCAACAGCTCCTCAGAGGGTGGGTCTCGTGAGTCCCTTCCCTCCCACGCCAGAATGTTGACTAATGATCTTGTGCCGGTCCACATAGCTGCTGTGCCTTCCTAAGCACAGCTATCCTGTCCTAGTCCAAAGACACCGCTTTGTGATCCCCAGCCTCTGACTCTCACAGCCTTTCCACAACCTCTCCTGCCATGGGCCCTACGCCTTGAAGATTGGAATGAACACATATGTCTCTGATATGGCTGAGGGCTCCACAGACTCTGACCAGCTCTGAGTCTCCGTGTTAACCCATCATCCGCTGCACGAAGAAGCTCCTCCAACGAGGTCTAAGAACTGTGATGATCTACAGTGATACAAATATGAATTTAGAGGACAGTTTGATACTATGCCCATCTAGCAGAATAATAGTAATAGGGTTACCCCTGGGGCCTGTGAGCTCCCAACATGGGTTCTTAGCCAGGTTTACACTTCCAGGCATGCGGTTTCTCCTATGGAGTCAGCTTCAAATCCAATTAGAAGTCTTCTTTACAAAACTATGTATGTATAGTTTAGGAGAGAGAGAGCATAGAGATGACCCACTGCTCTTAAACACTGGCTTCATTAGCTTCTAAGACCTTCTCTCAAGATGATTCAACCTTGACAGGGTAGGACGTGTTTTTAATCCCAGCACTCAGGAGGGAGAGGCAGGCGGATCTTTGTGAGTTCAAGGCCAGCCTGGTCTACAGAGTGAGTTCCAGGACAGCTTCTAAAGCGACACAGAGAATTCCTATCACAAATACCCCCTCCCCCAAAAAGAGATGATTCAATCTCAGTAGTACTTCCCAACCTCCCTTGCTGGCTGCCTTGTTTTTCAGTGTTGTTGGAGAAAGCAGCAGTCTACATCTGGAGAGCATGCTGGACCTACGCGTATGCATTTGGGTCCACTGACCCCCAATGCCATGACTCTGTGGGACTATGTCCCCAGAGCCCATCAGTAGTCCCTTGAACACTAACCTTGGGGTTTTCTTAGTTATACTTGCAGATGAACTTTCCCCTACCACCTCCCTTAGCTAAGTGCCCCCCCCCACTGGCCAAACCCCATCCCCACTCCCGCCCTGAGACTCAGACCTCTCTGCTGGCTTCTCTTTCTCTTCTGGTTCTGTTACCCAGCATTGTTTTTGACTCTCTATTCTTTTAATACTCCCACAAAACTCCTGTTAATGATTATCTTTAGATAATAGTGCTAGTTTGGGAAAGATTAGCCAAAAAAATTACTAGAAGGAATATTTTAAAAACAGAGCATTTCATTTGCATTCTGAAGAGTCTTGATCTCTATTCTGAAGACTTAGGTTGAGCCCAGCCAAGCATGGCCACTAGCTAGGATACATCTGTGGATCAGACTCATGTTCTCTGGAGTCTCTTTCTACATTCTTATAATGGGGATGAGGAGCTCTTACCTTGTATATTTTGTCTTAATATATGGGCTTGGATTATATATGTGTGCAAAGGTGTAAAATGTAATTCAGTCTGTGGAGAGTAAATTGCAAGAAAAGAGTCACTGGGATGTAAATGATCAGCATGGGGGAGTCTCTTCTCATTGGTGGACTCATACACATGTTTTTGTTCGCTTTACTTTTTCCTTGTCTTTTGGAACCCATGCCCAGACCCCTATCAAGTCAGCCATGCATTGTAGCTGTTCATGGGCCAAGAATTATATTCTTAATCTAAAAAGTTGCAGAGGAGCTGAGCTGAAACATTTCTTCTGTCCACACCAACTGTCGATGGGTACGCCATTCGTACTCCTAGAACCAGCTTCATCCTCACCAGCTTCATCGTCACCAGCCTTCTCTGCTGATGGGGGCTGGGGTCCAGCTGAATCACAGGTGTTCATTTGGGATTCCAGCACATTCCTGGGCAAGAGAGAGAAACTTTTTAAATAATCCAGGCTAGGGTTTCCAGGCTAGGGTTTCCTGATAGCTATGAATCAGACAAGAAGCCTCTTAAATTTTATTTCTTTATTTCTTTAAATTTTATTTCTTTTATTTCTGTGGCCCGCCTTGTGGCATAGAAATACATACCTTGAGAGAACAAACAAGAACGAACAAACAAGCAACCCCCCCAAACCTCTACCTTTCTTATAGTTTGTGGTTCACGAGAAGCCAAGCTAGTTTTCAAAGGTAAGAAATATTTTAAGTTACTCGGTTGATATTTTAACAGCTCATATCTAATGATTAACACACAAACCTCCCTAACCAGAACATTTGTGGAGGATGACTTCTTAACCGGATCTAAAATCAACCTTTTCCCCAAAAGCCTGTTAAAAATTACATGCTTGGAATTTTGTCCTAGGCTGACTCAGCTGTTGGATTCTCTTTCAATTTTTCTGGGAGGGGGAGGGTGGGTACAAGAGGATAAATAACCATATTACATTTAATTTGGCCCATTTCATCTGGTGCCAGATTTGGTTCTTTGCTGAAGGTAGGATGACCAAACGACCCAGTTGACCTGAAGTACAAGACTTTTATGACTTGTCAAAATGGGCTGAACTGACCACTACCCTAAAGAAAATGCTCATCCAACTCTTACAGGTCATGAAGAATCATAGGCCCACCAGCATAAAAGAATTTGCCCCAATAACACATAATAATGTAAATAATGACTGCAGGGACCGGTAGCCCAATGCCCTAAATCTAGGGCTCCCCAGACCCACTATCTTTCTCTGTGGTAGTGAAAATAGGAAGTCAAGTTTGATTCTGGTTTGTGGGCCTTTATTTGACTGTTTGATCTAATTCACATGCAAACAAATGGAAAGCAGCAAGCCAGATACATTCCTAAGCATCAATCCTAAGAGTTCATGTGTTATTATGCTATGTATGAACGCTCACTCTCTACCCACTCTCAAAGCAGCATATTCACAACAGCTAAAAGATGAAGAAACGCTGCGTCCTTAGCAAGGAGATGGACAAACAGACGCTGTACAGACATACAGGGTAATATTACTCAGCCATAGCAAGGAAGGAGAGTCTGATAGTTATTATCTCATTAGATGAAGCCTGAGGACATAGACTAAAGAAGAGAAAAGCCTTGGGGCTGGGGAAATGACTCAGTGAGTAAAATGGCCGCCCCTTAAGCCTGAGGACCTGGGTTCAGACCTCAGAACCCACAGAAAAGCAGGGTGCAGCAGTGTGTATCTGTAACCCTAGCATTAGAGAGGGAGAGTCAGGTAGATTGCTGAAGATCATGGGCCTGCGGGCCTAACCAATGGGGAAGCTAGCTCCAGGATCAGTGAGAGATACTGTCTCAAAACACAAAGTGATCGAGAAGGATCTCTGGCTTCCACACTTGAACACATGAGTGTGTGTGTGTGTGTGCATGCACACGCACACACACGTGCATGCACACACATATACACACACACTAAATATAATAAAATCTTTTAAAAACTGGTTAAGATAGTCAGTGTTAAGTTATGTGTATACATCACAAGTTTTAAATGGAAAGATAAAATACTAGTTATAAATAATTCATCTATCGCCTGGACCAGGGCTTCTTTCAAAGAGGTCTGCAGGTGCCATGTGGCTGTTTATCAGCTTTGAGACGTTTTGTCAAATCAAATCACATTCTTTACATGAAAAATTTAGTTTGCTTTGATATTTGGTGACCTTCCGCTAACTCTAGCACAGACGTCCCAGACGCACCTATCGAGAGCTTGCGGCCTGGCACAGAGTACATGCTTTGCTCGATACGTGACGTTTTCCCAATAAAGCAATAAAGAGCAGCAAGGACGAACGTTTACTTTGATATTTGTGCAGAAGTAGGTTCTCCTTGAAGCTGAGGTAGCTCAAGTTTCTAACTCCCTTGCTTTAACAGGTTTCAAGACCCTGGAAGGGTATTTAGCTGAGCGCTTTTTTTTTTTTTGACCACGGGTCTTTTTTAAAAAATGCATTGCAAACCAGGCAAACAGTGGCGGCACATGCACCCAGGAGGCAGAAGCAGGTTGATCTCTGAGTTTGAGGCCAGTCTGGTTTACAGATCGAGTTCTGGGACAGCCAGAGCTACACAGAGAAACCCTGTCTCAAAAAAAAGTAGTGTGTGTGTGTGTGTGTGTGTGTGTGTGTGTGTGTGTGTGTGTGTGTG
>LOJH01013511.1:3685-24769 GCA_001685095.1 Ellobius talpinus
CTCAGGACCTCCAGAAGAACAGTCAGTGCTCTTAACCTCTGAGCCATCTCTCCAACCCCAGTGACTTTCAACTGTAAACTAAGATACTGGGCAGAGGCTTAGGAACAATAGCCATGCAGGGCTGCCGCTCTGCCAAATTTTCTCAATTATTCATGAAAAGTGTAACTTTTTCTTCTATCTATCTTTCTTCTTTTGTTATTAAAGGCAGGGTTTCTCTATATTGGCAAACACTAGCTGTCCTGGAACTCACCAGGCTGGCCTTAAACTCAGATCTACCTGCCTCTGCCTCCTGAGTACTGGGATTAAAGGTGTGCACCCCCACTGCCTGGCTCTTCTCTAAGAAAGCTTTTCTTAACATCCCTCCTCTCAATATGTAGGGTTCCTTACACTTTCTTTAAAGCTTCCATGCCCGCTGTACTGCTGCTTGTTGCCATGTGTCTGATTTCCATACCAGCTTAAATAACATGGACTTTTTCTTTTCCATTTTTCTCCTTTGGGCAGCACCTGAAGCATAAAGCTAGGCTGCCCTGTGGTTTTTCTTTAAACAATAAAATTATCCTTGAACTCAAAACAAAACACCACAAGCAGAGACAGACACACACATACTGAGACTAGGCACGGTGGTACAGGCCTATGATCCCAGCACTTGGGAAACGGAGTATGAGAGGATCCTGAGTTTAAGTATAGCAAGAGACCAGAGTAGGACAATCAAGATGGCCCATCCAGTATGGGCACACGCTGACAAGCCTGAGAACCTGAGTGTAGTCCCTGGACTCACAGCAGGAGAAAACTAACTTCCTACAAGGTACCCCCCACACCCAATCAAAAACAAACAAAACAAATGCAAGGATACTGGTAATAGCTCATGCAAAGGCATGTTCTAATTAAATGAGCTTACATAAAAAGGTATAAAAAGAGGCTGGGCATGGTGGTGTAAACCTTTGGATCCCAGCACTGGAAGGCAGAGGGATTCTCTGTGAGCTTGAAATCGGCCTACAAACCCACTAAATTCCAAGACAGCCAGAGCCAGAGATCTTGTCTCAAAAAAAAAGTTCCTAAAAGAACTTTTTTGGTTGTATAATCATTAATTATGCTCTTGATACCTCTAGAGCTAAAGGACTTCAATTATCTCAAACGAGTAGTTTATAGGAGAGGTTTGGTACTACTTTGTTATCTTCATATTCTCTATAAAAAATGAACTGATTCATGAATTGACACACACAAAGGTCAGGGAGAGAGGAAAAAAAGGCATTGTAAATTACCTCGGTCATTCTCAGTCTCTTGTGTTTCACTGATATCCTGTGTACTTCCAGGATTGTCTAAAGTAGGCTTGGGGGCTGACACGCATACTGATGCTGAATGAGTTACCTGTGGAAAGGGACCAGGTAACTGAGGAGGAGTGGGCTGGCGGAGGTGGTAAGGCACACCCGGGGGACAGACTCGAGAGGAGAGCTGTTGCATGGCGATCATTTCAGGGCTGTCCATCATGGATTCCCCTCCTTGCACCCCCCGGAGGACCTGGGAGGGTCCCCCGAACAGAGGACTTGGTGCTGGAGCTGGAGGTGGCTGCAACTGATGTCCAGCAGACTTACAGGGTGGTTGCATATACCCCGAGGAAGGAACTCCATGAGGTAGAAAGCTTGACTGTTTAGTCCACTGGTTTGGTGGGATAGGTGGTCTCATCACTCGGGCATCCATCACATGACCAAGGGTATGAGGGTGGTGAGAGGGTCCTGGCCCCAGGTGAGGCTTCTCATCTGGCCCCAAACGTCCTGAGTTTGTAACACCATGGTTCCCATTCCAAACAGCAGGGTGTACTCGATTCAGGTACTTATATGAATGATAAATGTGACCAGGAGGAATTTCTGAGCTTTCAGGGAAGTCTGGAGGTCTGGCTGGCGTTCCACCATGCCTAGAAGGAATAAATCCTGCCTGGAATGGTGCTGGTGGATATATGTTTCCATCTTGACTGGGACAATTCATCTGCCCAAGCTGCAAGGAGGGGGGATGTGATCCCATATTGGAAAGGTGAGTTAGGCCCCCACACATCTTCTCTTTAGAAGCACTGAGTCGGGTTCCTCGGTGGTTACTTATTCCAATGGGAGGCTGGCAACAGAAAAGGTTAAGAAACAGCATTAATCAGTAACAGAATAAGACGGAAAAATGCTTTACCTACTGCAACAGATTTTTCAGTAGAGAAGAGGCTGAATTACATGAGAAGAGAATATCTCTCAATCATGCCTGCAAATCCTTCCCAGCTGTCTTTTTGCAGACTGCTTACCTGTATAGCAAAGGGTGGGTGCTGCAAGGGATCTCCTGGGGGTACCTCTGGGACTCGAGAGGAGCCATATAAGTTGGTGGGATCTGATCCTTGAAGAGAGCCAAATGTTCCTGGTGCTGCTGTCTGCTGGAGGCAGTAAAGCAGAAGAGGCAGATGAGGAATGATAGTCATCAAGGAGAGCAAAGGATTCCTTAAGAATTGATACTGATGTAACCCTGTTGCTAGGAATAGCGCCAATCTTAAAGTACCTTCTCTTGCCAGGAAAAAAAAAGAAGAAAAAAAATCACCTTCCCCACAACAAATAGAACCATTTTCAACATTCTAGATCCAACTACATCCCATAATTAATACTCACTCACTCACTCACTCACTCACTCACTCACTCACTCACTCAACTCACTCATACATTTTAGAGATAGGGTTTCCTGAAGCCAGACTGGTCTCAAACTTGCTGTGTAGCAGAGGATAACTTTGAACTTCTGGTACTGCTGTCTCCATCCATCTCTTAAGTGCTAGAAAGACGCTTAACCTAGTAGGACAGACTTTTCAGTAGAGAAGAAGTTGAGTTAAATTTAACATGGGAAAAGCCCTAGCTTGGTGCACACATTACAGGTTCACACCATCATATCCATTATTATGCTGTGCTGGGGATCAATCACAAGACTTCATGCATGCTAGGCAAGCATTCTACCAACTGGGCTGCAGCCCCAGTTCCTCATAATGAAATTGAAATGTTTCAGACTCAAACTCAGTCTTGCAGAGCAGCCAGCAATATAGGTAAGAATCAGGCCTTTCTGATCCCAAGTTTTGTCCCACTTGGAGAATACATGATTCAAAGGACTAAGGAGAAAACAGGGTCTAAATGACCAAAGGGGGATAGGTTATATATGAGAAAAAGTCTTATTTGTGGTATAAAGACAGGAAGATCAGGAGTTCAAGGTCAGCCTCAGTCTCCATTACAAATAGCAAGACCCTGTCTCCAAGACCAAAATAAGCCATCTATGGCAGCGGTTCGCAACCTGTGTTGCGACCCCAGAGGTGTCAAATAACCCCTTTCAGAAGGGTCACATATCAGATATCCTGCACATCAAATGGCTACATCATGACTCATAACAATAGCAAAATTAGTTATATGGTAGCAATGAAAATAATTTTATGGTTTGGGGTCACAACATGATGAACTGTATTAAATGGTTGCAGCATTAAGAAGGTTGAGAACCACTGGTTTATAATTATCTGAAGACCGTACAAGTTACTAGCCCTGCGATTTCTATAAAATGACTGGCTTGGAGACAATACTATGGAAGGTAAGTTTTTTCTTACCATCTGGTTTAAAGGGGGTGCCTGGCTAGGCACCCTGCCACAGTGTGGGGGGCGGGAGAAGCCTTGGCCATTTGATATGCCCACCTCTGGAGGGAGCTGTACAGAGCTGCTGCTCTGACCATCCCCTGAGGAGGCTGCTCGGCGTGCAGGGGGCAATGATTTTCCTCCATTCTCCACTGGTGGCTGTTTCCTGCTGGGCCCTTCTGAGTCTCTAGAGCGGGTCCAAACATGGCTTCCACTACTTCGACCAGTTCGACTCCTTCTTTTTTCCCGTTTTTCATCCTCTCTGACCCAAAATTCCTCATCTGTGTCTCCATCTTCACCAGGGAAATGCTTTGTCATGGCCCGATGGAAACACCGCTCCAAATTATCAGACATCTTGGTATACTCTAGAAGGCAGACACAAGGACTGATCTCCAGGTACATATTTTACTAGATATAAAAGATATTTATTGACAATAATATGGAAAGCTGCTGTGCTAAAGTCTGATTTTATTTTACCTCTGGAGAATATTATATCGTAAACTATGGACACAAAGATGAGGATTTAGTTTGTTTTAGTATTCTGCTCAAGGCTGAAGATGTGTAACATAAAGGTGATCTTTTAAGCCAAGTTACTAAAATTACTAAATATTATAATTGAATTTTGTTTTTTTTAGGCTACAGTATTTGGGTTGAAAGATGAACAACACTTTTTTTTAAGTTTCAGGACCATTAGAAAGCTATGATGCCATTTTTCAAAATGATTTAAGAGAGGGAGCCCAGGGATGCAGCTCAGTGGTAGATTGCTTACTGAGCATTCAGGAAGCATTAGACTCCATCTCCTGTACAAACAAAATAGCATGAGTTCAATCTTGTCTGTAGCCAAGAGACCAGACATCTGCTAGACTCTGTTTATCCAGAAGGCTGGACCAGATTTCTGGTTTACAAAACTCGAATAACACAGCCCCTGGCTTTTAGTATACATTCTGTTAGTAGTCTTGAAGGCAAAATATGAAACCCAGCAAAAAGGCCATCACAACCTACCACTACTGTCCCCATTGTATTTTCGACAATTCCTGAACATGGTCTTCATGTCATTTACAAATTCCTCCTTGGTACAATATAAACCTGCATTTAATTTCTTCTCCATGCTTGAAATATCCATGGGGATCTAAAATAGGACATAATACTTTAATTAAAACATGCTATAAAAGGCCAGTGGCGCACACCTTTATCCCAGCACTTGGGGGGCAGAGGAATTGGATCTCAGCCTGGTCTACAAAGTGAGTTTCAGGATAGCCAGGAGTGTAACAGAGAAACCTGGTCTCAAAAAAACAAAAAACAAAGAAACAAACAATCAAACAAACAAAATACAGGTTCTAAAGGACACAGTGGCTTTAATTCCAACACTGGAAGTCAGAAGTGACACAAGTTTTAAGATAGCCTGTGCTACATACTGAGTTCCAGACCAGCCTTGGTAACAGAGTGAAGCCTTGTCTTAAAACAAGAAAAAACCAAGAAGTTACACACCCCTAACCAGTTTCTAGGAGGAAAAGGAATCCTGGCATTTTAACTTCTCAAAAACTTGGTATAACTGAGAGTATTGGCACATATGTTTAATCCTACCACCTAGGAGGGAGAGGCAGACAAACTTTTCAAAGTCTGAAGCTAGCCTGGTCTACATAGTGAATTTCAAACCAGCCAAAAAGACATGGTACTGTCTTAAAATGAAACTAAACCAAATCCAACAAAAAGTTGTGTATGTGTGTATCCCAAATTTAAGAAGGACATAAAAGCAAGAGAGAGAGAAAAAAAAATTAAAAACCCCCAATAATGTTTTAGTTTGGATATGAATTGACCTCACAGATCCTTGAGTTTAAATCTTCCAAGCTATACTTGGTTTTCTAGACTGTGGAACCTTTAGGAGTTGGGCCTAGTTAGAGGGACTGGGGCACTGTGGGCTGGTTCTTATGAATTATACCCTGCGCCAGTTCAGGCCCTAAGTTCATGAATAAGCTTGCAGCACCATGGACTCTACCCTTTGAACTGTGAGCCAAAAGAGGTACTTGGTCACTATGATAGGAAATGATTAATATAAAACCCAAGCAAGATACACATGCTTAAGTACAATTTAAAAGATACCTTAATAATCTGGTAATAGTTTGGGGCATAAGATTCATCCACAGGTTCCAAGAAGGGCCAGGAATCCTTGTGAGCCTTTACCACATCTAGAACTGAAAGTGAAGGAGAATATAACTAACATTTTCCCATGAAAAGATGTTCATCAGAAATACAAAAGCCGAGAACAGTAACTAACCTTTATACATGGCAGTGAAATCGTCGTCCAGCTCAAAGCTGTGAACCAAAAACAAGACATTAGTAAACTCTGGTCACCAAACAGATTGTGAAGAGTGTTATTTACTCCCCTTAGGTAGCCCAACACTGATACCACTCACTGGAAAAAACATGAGGATGGCAATGGTGATCGTAGCAAAAAGAGGACTATTAGATTCTCCATCTATAAAATGAAGAATTGGCCTAAATTATCCATAACTTTATTATGACTTTTTAACTAACCAGAATTTTTATATTTATTTTTATAAAGACAGGTTATTGTTATATAGTACAGACTGACTTAAATTTCAGATTCTGCAACAGTCTCTACAGAAATGCATTACCACGCCTGGTGGGAATTAACTATTTTCTTTTTCTTGAGAAAGACCCTATCTGTCTCGCCATGCCCTATCTAGACCAGGCAGGTCGGGAACTCAAGAGATCTACCAAATGGTGGGATTAAAAGCATGTGCCACCACACCCAGCTGATGGGTTTTCCTTTTTGACCTTGCATTCCCCCTGCCATGGTTCTATTCTGGCCCACGTTCAACTGCTGAGTATTGTATGTAACACTATACCTGGCAAAAAGTAAATATCTTAAATAGTAAAATGCTCACTGAACATGGTGGCGCACTTTTGCAATCCCAGCACTGAGAAAGCTGAGGCAGCAGGATGGCAAGTTCTAGTCTTGAAAGATAAGTTTGAGCTGCAGCTTAGTGCTACAGCACTTCCCTAGCATGCCTAAAGTCTTGGGGGTTCAATTTCCAGCATTGTGAAACACAGACATGTAAGATGTTCTACATACTTCTAAGAAGCAATTCCCCATTAATAATACATTCAGTTGTTATTGAAAAGTTGGGGTAATAAGAGCTTTGTTAAATGATTAGGGAAGAGATTCACTAAAGGGATTGTGTATGGAGAGGGGGAGACACAGACATAGACAGCAAGACAGCATAAGTTTACTATTCTCTTCCTCCGTCTCTCCCCCCCTCCCCCTCCCCCTCCGTCTCTCTCTGTAATAGCCCTAGCTGTCCTCTGAAACTCACTTTGTAGACCTGCCTGCCTTTGCCTCCCGAGTGCTGGGACAGATGTGCCACCGCACCCAGAACTATGCTTTCTTAACAGTAAAATGGTGAAGGCCACTACCCCCTACATAGGCCTGTTACAAGAAATAAACGAGATAGTAATTTTATAAAACTAAGAATTTTATTTTGTTTGTTTTGTTTTTGAGATAAGGTTTTTCTGTCTATGTGAGTGTAGATACACTCAGAGGTCAGAACCCCCTGGAGCTAAAGGTCACTCCAGTGACCCTGAAGGATAGTAAATGAGCCATTTCCAGAAATGCTTTTTAAAAATTACACTATTTTATTGTATGTGTGCACCTCATGAGTACATCATAGTCCATGTGTGGGGGTCAGAGGACAATTTGCCATCTCTCCCTCCACTATGTGGATCCCAGGGATCCAACTCAGGTCATCAGGCTTAGCAGCAAGTGCTTTCAGAGAGAAGTACTTGCTGGTGTGGCCAGCTGCTACTGTTGCTACTACTCACAGGTCCTTGGTCTTCTTCTCTTCCCTCATAGGAGAATTTGGGTCCAAATGGGAAAGTTCTGGGGGTAGCTCCTTGCCTTGAGCCAACAGCCATGCCCGCTCTTCCCTGAGCTTTCTTCTCTTAGCTCGATCTATACCCAAGACACAAACACAGACCAAGTGAACATCTGCACTTGCTGTTCTGTTGGCCTTCTGTGAGCCCACCATCAGTTACACACACATAGTTACCTCATTCATTTTATTCAAGTGCCATATCAGACAGAGTTTGTGATAATCCCAGTTAAATGTCACTTTAATCATTAAACTCTTTTTGCTTTTTTTGGGGGGGACAGGGTTTCATGTACCAGGTTAGCCTCAACCTTACTATATACCCAAGACATGAACTCTTGATTTTCCTACCTGATCCTTCCAAGTGCTAGGATCACATGAATCCATGTTCTTTTTCTGACCACAAAATACTCCTAATTGTAGAGATTTGTTTAAAATTTTCACAAATTCTTCTGTTCATTACCATTAACCTAGATCAGTAACTGGAACAGAATGGGTGCATAAAAAATGTCACTCTGAAGAACCATCTCAGCTGGATGTGGTTATTCAGACCTCTAATCAGAGTGTATAGGAGGCTGAGTAGGGTTACCACAAATTCTAGGTCAATCTGGGTCACATAATGAGACCATGTCAGAGGAGGGAGGGAGAGAGACAGAGATCATAGGAAGAGAGAGCGAGAAAGGGAGGAAACACAGAGAGAAAATCATTGGTATACATTTAAAAAGGTTCAACTGATAAATACTATGAAGGGAACTAAAGTTGTTATTCTTTGCTTTTAAAACTATAGCCAAGTACTTGAAAGGCAAAGGCGGGTGGATCTCTGAATTCAAGGCCAGTTTGGTCTACATTATAATGTCTATACCAGCTATGGCTATGTAGAGAGAGCCTGCCTGAAACAAACAAAAAATTATTGACAAAAGAAAAATCTTACTACACTGAGACTGGAGTTTGAATCAAAGCAAACTACCTGGCACCAGTAAGATTAATAGCACCATTCCGACGTGCCATATGAAAGAAAATCTGGGACAGAGATGTAGTTCGGTTGACAGATTGCTTGCCTAGCATGTAGACAAGCCCTGGGCACACATCACCACATAATCTGGAAGTGGTGCTGCCCATCTGTAATTTTAGCACTTGGGAAGTAGAGGCAGAAAAGTTGTTCAACATGAGTTCTGTAAGCTTGAGCTACATGCAACCCTGTAGCTCAACAAAATAAAACAAAAACTCCAAACAAACAAACATAAAACCTTTTTTAAGCACATACCATTGCATCCGTGAAAGCAATTGCCAATGTCTTAGTACCTGTTTAAAATTATATATAGAGATGTGTGGGACACAGTAGAAATCTAAATAAAAAGCAAGGTACTTTTTAGGATACTGAGAACGACAAGGGTGTTTGGACAGAATGTAAAGGGAGCAAGACTAAATTCAGTTGAGTAAACATAACAGAAGACAGTTTACAAGACATTTAAGAAGAAATGTCCAGAAGCAACTGAGATAAATGATGATCTGGCCTTGGCTACCAAGTGGGTTGTTCTCACTCTTGAGCCCCTACATACCTTCCACTGCCTTGACCTTTTCCTCCAATTCCCGCTTTCTCTCCTCTTTCAACATCTGCTCCTGCTCCTTCTTCTGCACTGCCAGTAGGAGCTGCCGTTCTTCCTCTTCCTCCTTGCGCTTCTGTTTTTCTATCTTGGTGAGCATGGGAGTCTCCTGTTAAGAGCCAACAAGTGCAAAGAGGTCAAGCGGAAAATACAGAGTAGTTCTTCCTTGAGTCAAGAACTAGTTTACTGAATTCAACAGATACCAGTAGTCACAGGATTTAGACCACAAATACAGACTTCTTTTATTATATATAATGTGTTATCAATGTACAAAAATACATGAATATTAAAACATAATAGGAGGTACAAACCAGAACCATAGCACTGAGGATTATGAGTTTGAAGCTACTTAGCCCAGACTACAAAAAGACCCTTTCTCCTCAGGAGGCAGAGGCAGAAGCAGGCAGATCAATGAGTTCAAGAGGACATAAGGAGGAACAGGGAGAGGGCATAAGAACCTTCTACAGCCAATTCTTTCAAGTTTTATATTGTGGAAGATTCACAAGTGGTTTTTGTACAGAGGAACAAAGATGAATGCAGATGGCTATTTATAGATTTAACATTTAACACTGCTTTTGATTAAATTCTTTATTCATTTCCCTTTTGTGGTTCCGAAAACTAGTTTAAATATTTACATTTACTTTATTTTGTGTGTTAATGTTTATGTGAGTGTATGCCTGTTTGCAAGAGAGACCTCAGAGATTTTTGGAGCCTTTCCTGGAACTAGCTTGTGTAGACCAGGCTGGCCTCGAACTTACAGAGATCTGCCTGCCTCTGCCTCCCGAATGCTGGGATTAAAGGCCTGAGCCACCACTGCCCGGCCTGAACTGGGAATCTTACAGTAGAGCAGGAAGTGCTCTAACTACTGAGCCATCTCGCTGGCTCCCTTGAAAAGATTTAGATTTACACTAGATTCAGAATTTGGACAAGGCTTTGTCTAGGGAGTGAGTGGACTTTTCGATGGCTGTGTTATTATTTTGCTTGAAATTGAGTTTCATACAATCTAGGATGATGGCCCAGGACTCCTGGTGCTCTTGCCATCACCTCGCAAGTGTTAGGTTAATAGCATGTCACCACACTTGGCTTGAGGTCCTATCATCTAGCTATCTATTTATTCATCATGTGTGTGAGGGTACCCTTGTGCCATAGTGAGGATGTGATAGGAAAACTTAAAGCAGTTGATTATCTCCCTCAACCTTACAGATCTCAGGGATTGAAATCAGTTTGTGGTGGCAAATGCCTTTACTCAATGAACCATCTCGAGAGTCCAATGTCATTTTATATTGAAAAGAGTTCACAAGGTGGAAATCTGGTCCACACAACACTCAACTGATAAAGAATAAATGAAGTGTTCTAGAATCTTTTCAAAAAATAATAGTAGGCAACATGCCTACTGAGTGCTGGCAAGGGCAAGTCTTTGAATATTGAATCTCTGGTCACTGCCTCCTACATAAATGTCAGTCAGTGTGTGAGTTAGTTTTTTGCTAGTGTGACAGAACCCAGTCATTTGGGAAGTGAGGAGCTTGCTTACTTAAGGGACTGTCCCCACCACATGGTCTGTAGGCAAGTCTATGGAGTGTTTTCTTGATTAATAATTGGTGTAGGAGGGACCAGCTCATTGTGAGCAGTACCACCCCTGGGATGGTGATCCTAGGTTGTATAAGAAAACAAGTTGATGGTAGAGGCAGAACATGCACTCAAGAGATAAGAGGCAGGCGAATCTCTGATCTCAAGGCCAGCCTGTTCTATAGAGTGAGTTCCAGGACAGCCAGGGCCACACAGAGAAACCCTGTCTAAAAAAACAAAAACAAGCTAAATGGGTCATGGGAAGCAAACCAGTAAGCAGCACTTTTCCGTGGCCTCTATTTCAGTTCCTGCCTAGAGTTCCTGATTTACTTTATGATGGACTATAGGTTGTAAGTAAGAAATAATACATTCACCCTCCCTGAATTGCTTCTGACCATGATGTTTATCCCTGCAATAGAAAGCAAACTAGAACAGCCAGGCACCTTTCCTGAATTCCACCAGCAACCCCTACATTGCCAGCCTATTTCCTTGGTTCTTATTTTAACTTCCTGGTAACATCAACCAGCTGACAACATGACTGACCATCAATCACCTTACCTTCAAGACAATGCTGTATGTAAGACATCAGTGACTGACTACCCATGGCTAGGAAAGGGAGGAAAACAGAGCCTAACTCAAAGGTACTATTTTATTCAATGAACAGTTGCTTGCTTATTATATGCAAGGTAATCCTCAGCATCACATAAAGTGGTCCCGGTGGTGCAGATCTATAACCCCAGCACTCAGGAGGTAGAAGTAAGGCTTCAAAGGTCATCCTCAAGTACACAGTTTGAGACCAGTCTGAGCTGCATGAGATCCTATCAATGAATAAACGTTCTTGCTACAAAGCCTGACAACCTGAGTTCAATCCAGAAAGCCTACACAGTACAAAGAGAAAATGGACTCCTGTAAGTTGTTCTCTGATCTCTCACCTAAGTACTGTGACACATGAACACCTCTACCCCCCAAACACAATAAAAAACTAAAAAAATTTATTTCTATTAATAAAAAAGAGGAATAGTAAGTCAAAAAGATTGGATGTAACAGACAAACACAGGAACTCCCAAATCTCCTTTCTCCACTTCCAAAATGGTAGGATTAGGCCAGCTGAGTTAGCGAGTGGGGGACAGGTAGTGCTAAGTGAATTGATACCATCTTCAAACCTAAACTTGGAAGTTCTCCAAATCTGTTTTGACAAATGAGGTAGAACCACACCTGCCTTTGCTTGCTTGCTTCTGCCTGACTGTGTCTTCAAGTTATAATCCGCTCCCCTTTTAATTTTTATCAGAGTCTCACAGCATAGCCCTGGCTAACGTGGGACTCACCTCTTAGATCATGGCACCCTCTAACCTTCAATGAGCATCCTGCTGCCTCTGATGTCAGGATTAGAAGATAAACCACGCCTAGCAGAATTCTATGTCTATTTTTAATTCCCTTTGTTCTCGGATCATTTTATCTAGAATCACTTCCACACATAGCACTTCCATGATGGGTGAAAACCCATCTTTGCCTCACATTTTCCTAGGCCTGTTTCCTCATGTGAATCTCTCCAGCTAATTCACAGATGTGATATCTGAAAAAGTTATCTAGGGGCAGGGGTGGGGGTCCATGCTCTGCAACAAGTCTGTCTGCAAATCTCTGTGCTTATTTTCAGAATGCTTCCATTTTGAAGCAAAACATGTGCTAATGAGACAACCTAAGCAAAGGATTTACTTTTTCTTTCTTCCTGTTAGGACTCGTGAAATGTTTGCTGACATGTATGTGTATGCACCTCATGCCTGTGAAAGACGGGACATCATATTCCTCCAAAACTGGAGCTGATACGTGGGTGCTGGAAGTCAAAATCAGGTCCTTTAAAATCCAAATTCTCTGGAAGAACAGTCAGTGTTCTCTTAACTGCTGAGGACTCACTTCTGTTTGAACTATTAAGGAAGCCATGACTGGCAAGATGTTTCATCAGGTACTGTTAAGTCTGATGGAAACAAACAGATCAAAGTTAAATGAAAAAAATAGCAGATACAACAAGCAAAAAGAAGTCCAAAATACTAGCCACCATGTGTATGTGTGAATTTCATATTGTCTTTCCTATGAAAAGATTTATTTGAAACAGAGTCTCACTATGGCTGACGTGGAACTCTCTATGCAGGCCAGACTGGCTTCAATTTCATAGATATCTGCCTCCCAGGTGCTGGGATTATTAAAAGGTTTGTCAACATGCTTGATTAAAAAGATTTTATTTATGTGTATGTGACATCTCTGTACAGGTATGCATATATGCATGCAGGTGACCATGGAAGCCAGAGAGGACATCAGATTCCCTCAAGTTGGATAGGTTGGTTGTGAGCCACTCAATGTGGATTCTGGAAACCAAACTCTGATCTTAGCCATATAGCCATCTCTCCAATGTTCAGACTGTTTCACACTGCAAATATTTCTCCTGTAAAAGAGGTCAGCTGGGTGTGATAGCACACAAGTGGATTAACATCAGGAGGCAGAGGCAGGAAAATCACTGGAAGTTCAAGTCCACCCTGGGCTGTATTTTGAGTTCCAGAATAAACAGAGAAAAGTGTCAGCTGCAAATACTATAGTGGTTGGTATTTAAATGCCTTACCGGTAGAAACCTACCAGAATCATGAAGGCATCTTAATGAGATGCTAAAAAGGAACCACTGTGAAATCCTCCAAAGGATTATTAACTAAAAGCTCTAGATGAAGCACTGCCCAAGCTCTGTACCCCAAGGCAAGGGTCCAAATTCACACTTATCCTTGCCACCAGGAGCACACTTGAGACCACACCACCATAAACTGCTCCCTAGACACACACTAAGGCCTGGAGTTGGAGTGTGGCTGTCTCCCTTCTCTAAACCTAAGCACCTCGTACACCTGCGAGGTATTTTCTTTTTTTCTCAAGACAGGGTTTCTCTGTATAACAGTCTTAGAACTATCTGTGGTAGACCAGGCTGGCTTTGAATTCACAGAGATCTGCCTGCCTATGCCTCCTAAGTACTGGGATTAAAGGCGTATGCCACCATTGCCCAACTTTGTTTCTGCATTGATCTTATGTAGCCCAGGAAAGACAGAGAGTCAGTCATCAGCCAGATATACAGGAAGCAAAATAATACCTCAATGAGAAAAGGTACCAAGCCATATGGCTAAATATAGACAAGAATTATGGGTTAATTTAAGTTGTAAAAGCTAATTAATAATAAGCCTGAGCTAACAGGCCAAACAGTTTACAATTAATATAAGTTTCTGTTTCTTTGGGACTGAACAGCTTCAGGACAGAAACTTCCGTCTACAAAGGCCAATTGACAAAAATAACTTAGCAGCCCTAATCCTGGCTTATCAGGGTCTCTGAACTGGTATTTTCCACAGAAACCACAACTAAGACTCTTTGAGGAGATTAACACTGGGTGGTTGGTGCCTGCATACACAAAAAGCATTAAAAGACAAAGGATTTTCTGCTATGGAAACAAAAGTCACTTTACCTAGACAGCAGGTATCACAACACAAACTACACAGGGTAGTATTCTTTACTTCACACTAAGCAACAGAATTAAAAATCACCCCTATAAAGAGGGTGGCCAAAAGTTATATTTCTTTTTGCAGTCACAAAGAGGACTGGAGTTCAGACTGCCAGGTAATTGGAGGTATGAATTAGGGCATGGAGGAATCTCAAACAAGTTCAAGGCAATAAAGTAGTAGAGAGAACCTACAAGGTAGGAGATGAGAGCTACTCAGAACCAAACTGGGAACTAGCAACAAAAGTCAACTCCCAAGCTAAGGACCATTATGGAGGAGGTGGCAAGCCAGAAACTACAGAATTGTGAACTAGAAAGTATGTGATGGTGAAAAAGGAGCCACATGTGGTGGTGTGCACCTCTCAGCACTCAGGTGTCTAAGGCAAAGATGTGAGTTTGAATAAGTTTGGCCTGCATAAGCAAGAGTTTGCTTCAAACAGAGAGTTCTAAAAAAAATTAATGAATGTTCCTTTATTATTTATGTGAGGGAGGCAGAGTTGAGAGAATCTCACTCCAAGTTGACCTTAAATTTATGATCGTCCTGAACTTGCTTTCCATAGCAGGACTATAGGCTTATGCTATTATGTTTTGCCTAAATAAAAAAGCCAATAAAAATTTGCAAAGAGCACAAGATCTCTGCTATAGCATCATGTTAACATTTTCATTTAAGAGTCACAAAAATGTAACTGCAAGGCAAAAGAAAATGCCCCAAATTCACAAGCTAGTTTAAGACACAATGACAGCAAACAACTGCGACCTGATGTCAAGCTGTGTGTAACTACTAACCTCACTACAAATGCAATGGCACACAGTGCCAAGAAAGAGATAAACAGAGGGGGTGAGAATGACAGTTAGCCTTTGAGAAGACAAAGAAGACCAGCAACATTCTATAAAAGCCTTTTGGACAGATGCAGCGGGCCTCCTGCCACCTTCCTGGAGCAGAGATAGGTAAAGAGAAACAGTTTTCCTAAGCCTTCCCCTCTTTCATGGCACTCTCCTACTTACACTGTGCTCACACATGCATATTCACCAGCCAGCTCAGCGAATAAAAAGTACACTTGTCATTGCCCACAGTTCAGCACTAGCTCAAACCACAAGCATCTAATGTGTGCTACACAATCAAAACCACAAACAAACCTGGAAAAACCTTCATAGTTTTTAATGTAGTTGTTGCCCCCAACTTTTGTTCCCACCTACTGCAGGCTCTCCTCCAGTGACAGAATGTCCTGCCCTGCATTTTAGGAGACAAAGTGACCAACTAGACTCTGGGCAAGCACTTCCCTCTAAAGCAGCTGATCTTGCCTGAGCCAGCTGCACCTAACAACAGCTTCATTTTTCCTTCCTACTGCTCAAGTGTGAGAGCTGGTAGACTGCAGAAATTAGCTGCCTACATTTTCCCACAATATATTACAATTTGCTGGCAACATCCAAATACACATGGATCTTTGACCATACTATTCCATTTTCTGCCTTGGAACATGTTTATATTATATTGCTCCTGTTGTGAGGAAAGTCCTGGGCTTCATTCAGTTCCACATCACTGCCCATCCATCTTAATTTTAGCCACCCCACACTCAAAGGCCAAACATCCCTATCTGCCTAATTTTGGCCCTTTATTTGCCTGGATTAATTTTTTTTTATCTTTGCACTCATGAACTTCTTGTACCTATCACAGAATTTATTCACGTCTATGTTAGATTGAATATGTGCCTGTCAACCAGGAATGTCTTAAGAAAAAAGAATGTCACCCATTCTTTTATTTCTCTTTCTTGAAGTGAGGCAGTGGTAGCACACGACTTTAATCCCAGTACTAAGGAGATAGAGGGAGGCAGAGATCTCTTAAGAGTTCAAGGAGAGCCTGTTTACAGAGTGAGTTCCAGGACAGCCAAGGAGAAACCTTGTCTCAAAACAAAACAACAACAAAAAATCTTCAATGAACATTTGAGATTTAGATTTTTTTAAGGGGAAGGGATAATAAGTAGGGATAAAAGTATGTGAAATGAAATGGAACTACCCTCTTCAAATACACTTTTTTACTCTCAGACACACTCACCTCTAGCTTGATGGATTTGATGGACAGGTGGTCAGACATAAACCTATGTTGCAACTCTGGCTTTGTGCGTTGTGGACGTTTTCCCTACAGTTAGAAGTAAGGAAAAGAAAGGAAAAGATAGATTAGGGCATTCTCAGCTACTGCTGCTGCCGCTGCCATAGCCACAAGCAGAATGGCCGCTGAGGCACGCCAGTAACTAATTTATCTAATAGGGAGTCAAAGGTGTCTATCTTTTAGGATGATAAGGAAAAACAACAATTCACCTGGATAAGGTATTGAGAATATTATCTTAGCAAGTAACAATTCAAAAAGCCACTGACAACCAAGTATTTCCTAACCTCAGCATGGATTCTGAATTTCAGGCCAGCCTGGGTATAAAACCATGCACTGTCTCAAGTAATTCCAAACATCATCATCAATAACCCCCCCAAACAAATAAAAACAAAAAACCTCTTCAAACGACAAAGAGAAAACTGTATTTTATCACATTCACCTAAGTGAATGGTTCTGAAAGAGGCTGAGGCTCCAGGAGCAACTAAAATCAGATGGTTCTTTAAAAGGCAGGCAGGAGATGGCATACTCAGAGGCTATAGGTACCTGCTATCAAGCCTGACTATGCAAGTTTGATCCTTGAGATGCATATGGTGCACTGTGGAACACACACAAACAAAAGAAAACGCAATAAAGCCTTTAACGTGAGTTCTAGGTATTCATTTGTGTGTGTGTGTGTGTGTGTGNNNAGAGAGAGAGAGAGGTGGAGATGTGGCTTTGGTCCCAGAAATGCTTAATACAAAGTCTTAACTTCCTGAAGAACGAGTAAATTAAGGGAGGATAGAAGATAGCAAACCTCTTACCAATAACAAGGACTGGTTCAGACAGTTTAGACACAATACAAGTGAAGCTTTTCTGTTGGGAATAAGCAGTTCCCAGAGGAAAACACAATCACAAGTACCAAAGATATCATGATCCTTTATCCTCTTCAAGTACTTCTTTGAAGCTCCATCGGCATCCTCACCAAGCATCTCCTCTTTAAAGCTCACAATTCTAGTAGGAGATATTTCTCACATTTACGATACGACCCCAGAACAGCAATGTTTCCAAAGGAAATCTTGCCAATTTACCATGCAAATAGCACAAGAAGACAAAACCGGTTTCACTCCAATTCTGTCACATTAGATGAAAGAGGGATAAGCTATTCTTGATACATAGGGTGACCGTTGATTCCTGCAGATATTACTACCAGCTTTCCTGATTCAAGTGTATGAAAAGAAATCTGACTACCTTCTGCCTCCCATATGCTAAGTGTTAAGATAAAACTTGTGCATCACCACAACCATCTACTATCAGCTTTTGTGTAGACAATGTATATACATTTAAATCTTAAGTTCCTAATGTTTATAAGCCACCATCCACCAACAAGCACTTTCAGTAGTCTACACCTATTTCTATTTTGGTTTTTAAAAGTGAATATGTATCAAATGTTTAATTGAACTAAATAAAAAAAACTGGGGGTGAGGGTACACGACAAACATAACATTAGAAAAACTGGACAATTTTAGTCAATATCAGGAATCAGGATACATCCCTGGCCTAGCCATGAAGCTGGATAATTACCCAGCAACATTGTAGAAGGTAAATATTGGTAGTTACATTTTTGCAAGACAAAAATAATTTACAATTCTATAAAATCTGTCTCAATAGATGTCTATAGGTTAGCATGTAAATTTAATCATTCAAATTCAAATTAAATGATAGTATGAATTCTGTATGTTCTTCAAGGTAATCTTTAACTATTAGGTTACTGACCATGTGCTTTATTAACAATTTGATTATGTTTGTGTAAAATTCTATTATAGCATAATATTTCTAAGTAGAAGTTTTTTTGTTTTGTTTTCTTCTTTGACACAGGGTTTCTCTGTGTAACAAACAGCCTTGGCAGTCCCGGAACTCAATCTATAGGTCAGACTGGCCTGGCTGAACTCACAGAGATTCATCCGCCTCTACCTCCCAAGTGCTGGGATTAAAGGCATGAGCCATGACTGCCTATAGAGTAACAATAACTTAGTCCACATTAGATGCTTTAGGAAGGTGTCACAAATTAATTTTAAGTTTGGATTGGAACAAATAACAATATTCTAAGAGGATTTGTTTATGAAGTAGTATGGGCTTATATAGTAATTATAAAATTTACTCATCATTACAACACCATATATCCCTGACATGATAGGAAGATCACATTATTACAAATAAATAGGTCAGACACTATATAAAGACACGACAGCTGATCCATGTGCAGACTTTTCTTCTTTCTGTTCTTACTAGTATCACCTTCAGTAGTTTGAACTATTATCAACAATATGCCAATAATAGTTGATTCTGTTTTTGCTATGAAGTCCAGGATGGTTTATAATTCCTAGCAATCCTCTAGTCTTAGCCTCTTGAGTGATGGGATTTAGGCCGGTATCATCACATCCTGGCTTAATTTTAAATAAAAAAGAACAAAAGCTTAACTTTTATATATTCAAGGCAGGTTTTACACCTTCCCACTTAAAAAGATTTATTATGTTTCAAAATGTATGTGGTATGTGTGTGCCTGCATGGCTTTATGCACACCAGTTATGTAAGTATCTATGGAAGCCTGAGGGTATCAGACCCTGTAGAATTGGAGTTATAGGTGATTGTGAGCTGTCTGAGATAAGCGTAGGGAAGTGAATCTGGGACCTCTTATCAGAACAGCAAACTCGAGATTCTTCTGCCTCTGCGTCCTTCAACAAATACTACTGGCAAACCTTTAATTCCAGCACAGGGTAGAGAGCCGCAAAAGGATCTCCGAATTAGAGGCTAGCCTGGTCTGCAGAATGAGTTCCAAGACAGGCTCCAAAGTTAGAGAGAAAGGCTGTCTTGAACAAAAACAAAACAACAACAACAGAGTTCCAGGCCAGCCTGGTCTACAGACTGAGTTCCAGGAAAGCCAGGGCTGCTGTTACACAGAGAAACTCTGTCTTAAAAAAACAAACAACAACAATAACAACAAAAAGGAACAGCAAACGCTATTAACCACCGAGACCTCTCTCCAGTTCCTCTCCCCAAACTATTAAAGTTTACTATCTAATCCCCTAAGATTTATCAAATCTTCTAACTCTCTACCTGGATTTGTTAGGAAATACAAATGTTGCTGTGTAAGATAGCACACACCTTTGAGTTTCAGGCCAGTCAAGGATACATAAAGAGACCCATTCTCAGAAAACAAAACAAAAAACCCAAAAATCTCCAAAAACCAAAAGTTATGATTTAGATTCCAACAACCTATTATAAACAATGGTAGGAATGAATGGATTCTTTTGTTTAATTCCTATAAAAGTTTCTGTGTAAAGATAGTTTACTTTGCTATCAGAAAACTGAAATTGCAAGAGATAGCATACACCTACTGCAGGTTCACCAGATTACAGTAGCTAAATAAAAAAAAATTTGAAGAGCCAGTTCTTTCACAAGACTACCACTCAGGATTTAACATGTCCTTTACACATTGTTTAAGTTGTAAATTTGTATCATGTTCTTTAGTAATGATAAATCTTTCAACTTTCACATATGACAAATACTTTTTCTCTGTTATCTTTGGACTAGGATGGGATGTGGTAAATTAATAGCCAGATTATTATTGAAGCATATATGTTGAAGAATTAATAGTCAGCTTTAATTGTCCCATAGCTCACTGACTCTAGGGGGACCTTACCAGGAGAATTGTCTTTGACTTGTTCATAAATACCTCCTAAACTTTCATCTGGTCCTCAAGTTCTGACTAATTTTCAGCAAATGTAATCTCTCAAACACACTTGAGAATCAAAAGTGCTGTTGAGTTAAGCCCCATTCAACATTTTCCTTTAAAAAACTTGGCTGGCATCTTGCTGTGTAGATTAGGTTGTCCATGACTTCTGAAATCCTGCCCGTCAAGCAAATGCTAAGAATTAGTTGAATTTTGAAGAAGTTTTATTTTTAAGATTACTATTGTAAGTGTATGAGATTGTGCACATCCATGCAGAGGTCAGAGGATGACTTTCAAGAGTTATTTTTTCTCCTTCCACAGTGGGTTCCAAGATTTGAATTATGGTTGCTAGGTTTGTGTAGTAAGTGTTTTTATCCACTGAGCTATCTAAATTCCCAATAAATTAAAATTTTTGACATTGTATCTTACTACTTATTGTACATACATGTGATGATGAGAACCAGGCTTAGGGCATTCAACTTTAATCCCACCAGGTATAGGCATAGGCAGGACAATCTCTTTGAGGCCAGACTGTCTACATAGTGAATTCCAGGCCAGACAGGGTTACATAACAAGACTATCTCAAACAAAATCCCCTAAACAGGGGTTAGAGATGGCTCAACACTTAAAAAGCACTGGCTACTCACTCTTCCAGGCAACCCAGGTTCAATTCCTATCACTCACACGGTGGCTACAACTATGAGTAACTATAGTTGCAGGGAACCCAACACCCTCTTTTAACTGCCATGGGCACTACACACACATGACACGCAAGCATACATACAGGCAAAAACATCTACTCTCACATAAAAATAAAGACATAATCAGAAAAGCTGTGATTAGCAGCATGAGAGTCTCACAAAGTATGTCCTATTAATAGAATTGGGGCTCACCTGACATTCCAACCCTCCTCAACTATATACACCTTGGTGTGTGTGCAGATGCTCATGTACTGGACTATGCAGAAGGTTAACTGAGGTTGTGACTCTCTGGTAATATAGCTCTTGGGGGGCTGGAGAGATGGCTCAGAGGTTAAGAGCACTGGTTGCTCTTCCAGAGG
>LOJH01013511.1:24813-43846 GCA_001685095.1 Ellobius talpinus
GTAGGCATACAAGCAGACAGAATACTGTATACATAATAAATAAATCTTTAAAAAGAAGTCCATACTGCTCTTTCAAGATATATATATATACACATATATACACACACATATATATTTTTTTTAAAAAAAGATTTATTTATTATGTATACAGTGTCTGGGCATCAGATTTCATTTTAGATGGGTGTGAGCCATCATGCAGTTTAGCATTGCTAGGTAGTAAGGAGGTACATTCTCATTCACTCTCTCTGTCTCTCTGCCCCCCCATTGGATACTAAACCCAGAGCTGTATGTAGCAAGTTATGTAAGCATTCTACCACTAAGTTGTAACTTTGGCCTGTTTTTGGTTTGTTTTTTGCTTCTCTGTGTAGCCTTGGCTGTCCTGAAGCTCTATAGACCAGGCTGGTTTCGAACTCCCAAGAGATCTGTCTGCCTCTGCCTCCTGAGGGCAGGGCCTTGGTTGGCCTGAGACTCATTTTGTAGACCAGAATAGGATAAAAGGCACAAGCCCAGAAAACACTGCAGAAGAGGGGCAGAAAGATTTTAAGCCAGAGGATCAGGGAGTTTGCTGTGAGACTGTGTCTCCTAGTAAAGGCAGAGGCAATAACCATTAAAGTCTTACTAATACAGCTCTGAAAACATTCATACAAGCTAACAGTATGGTCTGAGCGGGTTATATTTAGGAATGTAAATGAGAGAAAAAAGAGGTCATAAATTTGAAGAACAGGGAGGGTATATGGGAGTGTTTGGAGAAAAGAAAAGGAAGGGAGAAATGTTATAACAATTATAATCTGAACAAAGACATGTTCTACCATGCCTGGCCAGCCCAAAATTTTTTTTAAAGAAACACAATGTATATAAAGAGGCTCATAAAAACATAGTATGCTGAACATAAACTCAAGTAATAAATGCCAAGCACAGCAAAGACTACTATATAGATACCCCTACAGCTTTGAGAAAAATCATTTCTGCTAGAAGAACTATTAAATGAAGGTCCTCTGAGAGTGCTTCCAATACACTGACTCGTGTTTAAAATTATGGTAGTTGTGCCAAACGGGGGTGGCACACAACTTTAAACCTAGCACTCGGGAGGCAGAGGCAGGTGGATTTCTGTTAGTTTGAGGCAGTCCGATTTACAGAGCAAGTTCCAGGACTGGCTCCATAACTACTGGGAAACTCTGTCTCAAAAAACCAAAAGCAAAAACACAGTAATTATACACTGTTTCTCTTTCACTATATACAATATAGATAAACGAAACAAAGTATGTAGTCCAGGATGGCTTTAAACTCAGCAGTTTTTCTGCCTCGGAGCCCCAATGCTGGAATCATAGAAAGAAGTCACTATACTAGTTCTGTCAACTATTTTATATAGAATTATTTCTGCTTTAGAGGAAAATTTTTATTATGCTGGGAACTGGCTCAGAATACAATGATTTTCAACTCAGCAAAACCACATGGTGGCTCACAGCCATCTATAATGGGATCTGATGTCCTCTTCTAGCATTGTGTATATGCAGATATAGTACCATATAAATTAAAATCTTAAAAAATTAAAAAAGAATTTGAAAATACATGCCTACTAACAGTTTTGTGATTTTTGATATAGAGTATGTACAATTCTAAGATTACTGATAAACTTGCTAGTACTATAAATGGATTTATTTTCAGTGACTTTTAGAAATTTTGAGACAGGTTTCTCTGTATAGTTCTGGAACTCACTCTGTAGAACAGGCTGGCTTTGAACTCACAGAAGATCCACCTGCCTCTATCTCCCAAGTGCTGGGACTAGAAGTGTGTGTAACCACCACCTGGCTATTTCAAATATATTAATCCAGAAAGGCTGTAAACCTGCAGGCTAGCAGGTATATTTTCAAAGGATCTGAAGGGTGGGAATGTATTGTCTAGAATGGTTAGCAGTGGATTTTGATAACTAATCTAGCCAGCTAAAACTGGCAGGAAGTCCTGCTTAACATGCATTTTGACCCCATTTGCATTTTATAGTCTTTTTATTCTTGTTTGTTAGAGACTGAGGATACAGCTCAGTGAGGAAAATACTTGCCCAATATGCTTAGTTACTAGGATTTTCCCCCATTTTGAAAAAACAAATTTGTTGCTGTTATATTATACTGTAGAAGGTCTTCCAAATTAGCATTATTAACATTACAGTCTAGGTTTAGCTTAGGCTTGATGGATTTTAATATATTTTTCATTTGATATGGAGGCAGCTCTCATATGCCAATATTAAGAAGCTGACATGGGGACTACTGAAAAACATGTTTCATTATATCAAGAATGGGGAACGAAGTCTAAGCACTGGAAAGGAGTGAACACAAAGCCCCACTCCTAATGTGGGCTTCCCCTGTGTGTGCAGTGAATATATCTTATTATCAGTGGTTAATAAAGACACTATTTTGGCCAATGGCAAGTTAGAATAGAACTAGGCAGGAAAACTAAACTGAATGCTGAGAGAAAGAAGGCAGAGTCTGAGAGGTGGTGCCATGTAGCTGCCGGAGGAGAAAGACACGAGCCACCATAAATCATAAGGCTCATGGTAAAATATAAAATAATAGAAATGGGTTGATTTAAGATATAAGAGCTAGCGAGCAATATGCTTAAGTGATTGGTCAAAGCCGTGTTGTAATAATACAGTTTCTGTGTAATTAATTATTTCATGTCTGGGCAGCAGGGAAGGAACAAGCAGTCTCTGCCTACACACTCCTAACCAAAACACTATTGGCAACTAATACCTGCTGGAAAGGGGAAGGGAAGTGATCAGTTTTTACCAACTGGGTGTCCCTAGGTAAATCAATCCCTACCTGAAGAGCCATAGGCAGTTAATGGTTGCTGGAGGAGTCATATTCAATAGCAGTGTAGCCAATAATAAGTTGCTATTGCTCAATTAAATAAACCTTCACCCGTGTAAGTAACTCTAATTAAGGCTAGCGTCAAACTCACGATCCCCCTGCTTACCCTCTTGAGCACTAAGGAGGCTAAGTGTGACCAGAACTACTTCAAGAAGGACTTAAAAACAAAATGTGCATGGGGCAGAATGCAGTGCAGGTGCCCATGGAGTTCAGGAGGTGCTGGAGTAACATATATAGGCAGCTCTGAGTCACCTAACATGGGTGATGGGAAGTGAACTTGAGCATTCTACAAGAGCAGCATGCACTTTTAACCCCTGAGCCATCTCTCCTACCTGAAGTGAGGCTTTTGAACAACATCCACAGGGGGAAGAAAAAAGGGACAGAAAAATGTTTGAAAATGCCATGTATAAGGAATGTGTGTGTAGATCGAAATACAGTCATAAAGTTATGCCTTAAAATTATCATTTTTGTTGGGAGCAGGGGAGAGCCAAATCAGATCACGTTTCCTGGTGCTACTTATGAAATGAAAGCTGGTTCCAGTCTTTAAGAGGTCATTCTAAGGACTGGTGGGTGATAGGCGTGGGACTTCCAGAGATAAGGAAAACATCATAACCTTCAGGATAAGGACAGCAAGCAGGTGAATGAGCTGCAATATTCTACCAGGAATAGTGAGACCCAATAAGCAGGGAGGTTCTACCTTCTGGGCAATCATGTTGCAGATTTCAGGCAGGAAGTCCTCGCTGAGGAGCTTGTAGAGTTGCCGCTCTCGGAGAGAGGTCCTCTCTCGGAAGCTCTCAGTGACCTGTCTCCATTCTTCTTCTGTTTGACAGAGGAGCCACCAGGTACCTTGGCCTGGCCCTCGGGACCCTGCAAAGAAAAATGAATGGGACCTCAATATGTTGCCCATGAAAGTGTGGAACTCCAGAGACCAGGTGCTCCTCCTGCTTCAGCCCACAACCACTGGGATTATAGGCACTTTACACAATGTCTGCATGATAATCTATCCCCCCCTTTAAAGAGTCTCGTTATAGACTAGCCTAAAATTCAGAGATCACCTATCTGCTTCCCAAATGCTAGGATTGTGTATACTTTTAATTTTCCTATTACCGTAATTTTTTTGTAACCAGACAAATACCTGCAAAAACAAAACTATATTGTGATTTAAAGAAAAATTTAACATTTGAGAAATGTTTAAAAATTATTATTTTTCTAGATAAATGGTTTGGAAACTGAGGCTATAGAAATGTATTCCTTATCTCATTTATGACACTGCAAAATTGGTTATTTCCCTCCAAATTTAAAGAATATGGATCACATAATTAAAATCTCATCAGAGTCGAGGCATGGTGCATTCCTTTAACCCCAGCACTCGGGAGGCAGAGGCAGGAGGATCTTTGTGAGTTTGAGGTCAGCCTGGTCTACAGTTCCAGGATAGCCAGGGCCACACATAGAGAAAGCCTGTCTCGGAAAACCAAAAATAGAAAAAGAAAAAAATATAAATCTAATTATGTATGTGTATATATGTATGCAGGCAACATGCATACAATACTTTTCAGGTCACTGATATTCAAAGGCCACTCTCCAGGAAGGTACTGGTCCATCCATATGTTTTTGTCTTTAGTATACTGAGCCAGGTAACAGAACGAAACTAGTTCTGATCTGAGATGAGGATAGGGGAAAAATGAAATAGGGAGCAAAAAAAAAATTGGTGACTGCTGTAATCATCCTAACTACTGAATGATTAGAAAAGTGTTATCGCTGTTATACGTTTAGGAATTCTATTGACTTGACAGACAGCAACAAAGATCATTATTACCATTTCTTGTCAGCAGGTCAGATGCCAATGCGTTTTCTTCCTGCTTTTCACTGAAACACAGGAAAAAGAAAAAGTAATTAAAACAAGACACTGACATGCCCAAATTGTTTGGAATTTCTTGCAGCTATGGATCCAGTTAGCACAATGGTGGCTGGAGATGGGGTGAGCTGTCAAAATTCAAAGTTAGGAAGACTAATTCTAATGAGAAATAAAAGTAGAATGTAGGGTATGCTTGCTGTAGGAAATAGAAATACTGAAACCTGAGTATCAAGGTTATGGCATCAGTCCCAAGGAAGAAATGATACTGCTGAAATTCTCTGACTCGTGGTACACTAAGGAGGACATGTTGTTAACTTATCCTTATCTAAGGAAGATGCAAGAAAATGGGCTAAAAAGTTGAAGTTCCTCTGCTCAAGGTCTGTCACTTCCCAGCAGAGGGTAGCATGAGCCCACGTGTAACAATGCAATGGTTCTAAGTTTCCAACAATAAAGCAGGTACACAACAGTTTTCTGTTTATATAAGAGCATGTGGACTTCTCAGGAAACCCAAAAACAGATTCTGAATATATACATTACAAGCGACTACAGGACATTTTCCACAAAATCAATAAGCAAGAAATAGGCAGTTGTAAGCTACTTAAATTTAACTGATCTACTTACTATAACCGTGAGATTTCTTAAGAATCCTTTCCATAACCAACCTCTTTACCAAAGCCTTGCTATGTAGTCCAAACTAGCCTGGAACTGAGGATCCTCCTGCCTCAGCCTAGGAATATTTCTTTGTTGTTAGGGGGGAAGAAAATTTAAAAATAAAAATAAATAAATCACTGAAAATGCCATTGCCACTACAAGCCTCTCAAAGTAGAATATTTACTCTCATGAGAAGAGGGTATTATGTTACTAGAAATGTTAAGGCCCAAGTCTGATCCTCAGTACCTACATTACTTTTTAAAAAAGCAAAGCTTGTGCCTCCGGGTTTCTGACCTGCTTAAGTTCCTGTTCAATGATAGATTAGAAAGTGTAAGCTGAATAAACCCTATTGCTCCTAACTTGCTTTGGGGGAACAGTGTCTCATCACAGCAACAGAAATCCTAAGACAGCCAGCATGTAATCCCAGTGCTAGCAAAATAAGACATAATCAAGGAAAAAACCAACATCAACCTCTGGCCTCCATGTTTGCACAACTCCCTCCAGATACTCATATACAAAAGTAATGATATAAAAAAAGAGCAATGATATATGAAGTTTCCCAGATGCAAATTATGTATTTTTCTTTCCTAAAATTAAATATAAAATTAAAGATTCAAAAAAATTCTACATTTTATCTTTTCTTCATTGTACTTGTTCAGATACCTTAATTACTGCAGTGAAAGAATTAAGCCCTAATCCTAGAATGATACATAACAACCCTACTAAAAATTTAACTAGTCAATGTTTGGTGGGAGTAAGCTAGGAAAAGGAACCCCTTGTGGATTCTATCACTGTACTATATCCATAGCCTAAAATAATCATGCAATTAAACTGCCCCACTCTCTTGTGGTATAACAACAAATTTTAAAATGTATGTTAAAATGCAGCCTTCATTTTCTTGTACTGCCATGTGCTGTCCTGTTCAGTTTAATCCTCACTAAATCAGCAGTTATCATCTAATACAATAAGAGGCTCAGGGAGGCAGGTAACTTGATAGATATCATGCAGACAGGGCTGCTTGACAATTTCATGGACTCTGGCTCAGGTCTCTCTAAGCAATGATCTATGTATGCCCTGTTCATGCACAAGTAAAGACAGAGTGTGAGGTGAAATTAAGGTTCCTTCCAGCATGAGAGCTGTGAATACAGATCAATGAGATTTCTTACCTCGATATAATTTCCTCTTGTACTTTTTTCCGTTTTGGAGGTCTTCCTCTTCTTTTGCCTGTTTTTCCAGGAACATTCAAGACATTTTTCTGTCTTTCACTTTCCCTAAGAAACAATATCGTTAAATAGAAATATTCTAGCATATTACTAACAACTAATATAATTTTAGCATTTATTAGTAATTACAGTATTCTCTGCCACAAGGATATGAAAATGGATTATGCAAAATAGCAGAAACAGGGGATAGCTTGATTTTTCTTACACAGGGATAACAAAATGTGAAATCATGAAAAAATGACATTCTATTAAAATGTAACATCTAACCCCTTGCTAAGAGCAAGCACTGCTCATAGCAGTAAGAAAGTCTCAATAAAACCAGAGCTTAGCATCATTCTAGACCCCATGATAATGAGAAGTAATGATGGTGGACCGTGAAGTTCCTAAGGCAAATTATCAATCCTAATAGAAAAAAGGAGTACTCAAAGCCTGCAGTATTAAACAGTCTGTGGAACCATATAGGTAGGTACTTATTGGGAATCTTTTATGTATACCTATAGTGGGACATTTGTTTAACTATGTAAAGACGTGTTGCTGTTTTACCTTACCTGACTAAGGTACCTGATTGGTCTAATAAAAAGCTGGATGGCCAACAGTGAATGGGGAGGTATAGGCAGAGTTCTGGGCAGGGAGAGAGTAAGTAGGAGGAGGAATTTATGCTCAGCAGACAGGGAGAAGGCAGGAAAAGTAGGACATACATAATTAAAGAAAGGTATAAAGCCACAACACAAAACATAGAATAGAAACAGATTAAATTAAAAGAGCTAGTGGGACCTAAGTTAAGACCAAGCATCTTTATTTGAGAGCTGGTTGGCAGCCAAAGCAAAATGCCAAATTCCAAGTAGTGCATTAGAAAAAACAAGTGCTACATAATTCTGATACATTAACTTTCACAGTCCCCAACCCTCAGACACAGACAGAGACATTTTCTCTGTAACAGCTCTGGCTATCCTCAAACTCACACTGTAGACCAGGGTTGTCCTCAAACTCAGAGATCTGCATGCCTCTGCCTTGAAAGTGCTCAGATTAAAGGCATGTGCCACAATACCTGGCCTTTTTCCACAGCATTCTAGAGCAGTTCTAACAGCCCTTATGTTAGAGACAGTACCTGCTCAAGGAGAGTTCTCCATTGGACCTTCCTGGTACTGGGTCTTCTTTGTACATCCGTGTCCCGTAGAAGTACCAGTAGAGTGCACCTGAACTGTCTTCACCCAGAGGCTCCACTCGGAGACTATCTGCATCCAGACCCTGGGCAGAACAGGAAAATAGATTTGTAAAAATAAAGAACATAAAACAGGAGAAAACTAAAATGACAATTCAAAATTGACACTCAGAGACACCTCATATTTTAAAATCATAATATGCTTTACATAATTTTCTAATAGGATAGATGAAATACAGACAGAATAGGAGGGAACGTTCTTTGATAAACAAGATGAGGAAATTCTAGGTGCTCCCTATAACCAACCATGGCTCCCATGCACAAAAATAGGCATCAAGAAGAATTCTACAACTTTGGCTTAGAGTTGCTATTTTATGTGTGCTAAATACAATCAGAACAATACTGTCATACTAAATACAATCAGAACACTCAAGACAGTTCTTACTCAAAGACCTCGCTCTTCACTCTCAACAATCCTCCTGCCTCAGCCTCCCCAATGCTGGTATTACAGAGGCTCAACAGGCATAAGTTCCTACCATACTTATATGCATACTTCTAATCAGATGTTCTGAAGGCTTTGTTTTATGTGGCTTTGCACTATACTAAATGCTTAAAAAACAAAAAACAAAACAAAAAGACTTGTGTCTGTGTGTGCCACATATGTGCAGGTAGCCATGGAGGACAAAGAGAATTCCCTGAAACTGCAATCTCAGGCAATTGTGAGCTCTTCCTCTGGAAGAGTGGTGAGAGCTTTTAACCGCTGAGACATCTCTCTACACAACAAAACACCTTCTGAATTACAGCTGAGACCCAGGAAAGCAATTTCCAATGAATTACAGGGAACGATCTGTACTGGTCTTCCCACTGTTAATGTTAATTGCTCAGCAGGGACTGCACTAAGTTATATGACTTTTATGTGTCTGTGCACAGAGCTCAACTGAGAACTGCTATATTTAATCAAGTGATTGAGCAGGATTGGAAATTGCCCTCCCAAGGTTTGGTGGCACAGTCTCAGGAGGCAGAGTCAGGCAGATCTCTGAGTTCCAGGCCAACCCGGTCTTCAAAGCAGTTCCAGGACAGCCAGGGCTGTTACACAGAGAAACCCTGTCTCAAAAAAACTGTGTGTGTGTGTGTGTGTGTGTGTGTGTGTGTACGGGGGGGTTATAGCTTCAAGTCCCTAGAGCTTAACTGTTAATTACAGAAAAAAAATAAGTGACAAATTCGTTCCTGTTTTGTGTGAAGACAAGATTACAAGTAGGTTCTCCTGTATGAGCTCAGGAAAATGAAAAGAAACAAATTTAAAAGTTATCCACCTGTATGGCTTGCATTCCTTTGGTCACATGGGCATGAATGTCTATACAAGTCATTATCAATTAAGAGCATGAAGACTACTATGAATAAGTTAAACTCCTGCTTCTCAATACTGTTTAGATTTCAGGCTCAAAATGCTGGCTTCTTACTGCTCTAGAAAAGGAGCTTGCTAGAGAGGTACCTTGAGAAGATCAAAGACATCATCTGCATCTAGCCGGTAATCACAGAGGCGATGGAGGATCTCTACCCGAGTGCGCAGAGGAAGGTCTTGAAAACTGGCTTCTCTCAGAGGGTTGGGCTTTCCTTCTTCAAGCTCCCAACGATAGTTAATGATATCTTCCAGGTAGCTGTGGAATGTCTGAGGCCTAATCAAATGGCCCCAAATTCACAAATACATTAATATAAAACAGAAGATGGGGAGAGGAAAGTTGACAATTTATAAAAATAAAATAGCAGTTAAAAAAGGACATTAAAGCTTTTGGCTGAAATTATGCATTAGACTATATCACTTCATCAAATCACAAAGATAAACTGAATCAAAAGAATATTTTTGTCAGGTGGTTGGTGGTAAAACCCAGTACATGGGAGGCAGATCTTTAAACCCAGTACATGGGAGGCAGAGACAGATCTCTGTGAGTTGGAGGTCAACCTGGTCTGCAAATCAAGTTCCAGGAGAGCCAGAGCTGTTACACAAAAAACCCTGGGAGTGGGATAGGTATTTTCACATAATGGGTTATCTTATTTTAACTAAGATGAAAAACTCTGCTTAATCATGTAAAATCCAAAGTAGAGGCAACAGTCTCACCAGCTGCTCATACTATTAAATTTTACAGCGTTCCTATAAAAACATGCTTTAAAATTGGGGGTGTGACTTAAGGCTATCAACCCTTACAAAAACAGTCGGCCCAAATGCATTTACTGATAATACAGGTTAAGATGCAAAGATATAAAGGCATCTTAATAGCATATCACTTTAATGTGCATACACAATCACACTATATACTATTTTTTTTCTTTTAAAAAATTAGTTTATGCTGGGCATGATGGTACATGCCTTTTATCCCAGCACTTGGGAGGAGGCGGCAGATGGTTCTCTGTGAGTTTCAGGACAGACTGGGTTTATATACAGAGACTAAACAAAGAAAAATATCAGAGAAAAACAGACAAAATAAAAACCGAAACACTGTGTGGTCAGGTTTTTCTTATGTATATGCTATGGTTCATATGTGGCGACCACAGAACACCTTGTGGGAGTTGGTTCTACTTTTCTACCACTAGGAACCTGGGACTCCTCCTTAGATCATCACCGGCCTGTCATTCTTTACATTCATCTCGTATGTAGTCTGGTGTGGTTTTAGTTCCTGGTCTCATGTGGTCCTCTAGCCACAGCTTTCTAAGTATCTGGAGTACAGGTGTATGCCACTGTAACTGGGTAATCTAAGCTTTGAACACGGGTATTTCACAAAAAAATTAATATTTTACTACACAATGACAGTTTAGAGAGCTGAAGGAATTGTCAGTTAATACTTATGAGCCAGGTATCCGGGGCTAAGTTAAAAAAAAAAAAACGCCTATGTAGAATTAAGAAAGTGGTTACTGTTGAAGGTTATGTAAGCAAACTGTGTAAAGATGTGTAACTGCTTTACCTTGCCTGCCTAAGGCAAGTTCTGATTGGTTTAATAAAGAGGTGAATGATCAACATCTGGGCAGGAGAAAATAGGTCGGACTTCCAGGGAAAGAGAGGAACTCTGGGTGGATTTGCCAGTAAGACACATGGAAAATTGGAATAGAGGAGAGGTAAAAAGTCACATGGCAGAACATTAATGAATAGAAATGGGTTAATTTAAGTTGTAAGAGGTAGTGGGATAAGCCTAAGCTAAGGTTAAACATTAATAATTAATAAGAAGTCTCTGGGGCTGGCAGTCCCCAAAAAAAGTCTGACAAGGTGGTCCAACTACAGGTCACTATGCACGCACATGTGATTGTCCTTGAACTGATGAGTAGAGAACTGAAACGTGGATCAATACAACAAGGCATTATCTGCCCACTGAAAGAAATGAAGGAACTGAGTCTCAGTGGCTTGCACCTGTAATCCCAGAACTCAGGAGGCTGAGAGAGCATGATCACCTAGATTAGAGGTTCTCAACCTCCCTAGTGCTGCGACCCTTTTAGTTCCTCATGTTGTAGTGTCCCAAACCATAAAATTCTTTTTGTTGCTACTTCACAGCTGTAATTTTGCTACTATTATGAATCATAATGCAAATATCTTACATGTAACCTCTGGGAACGAGTTGTTTGAGCCCCAAAGGGGTAGTGACCCACTGGCCTGTGTGGTGAGCTACAGGTCAGTTTAGGCTACAGAGAAAGACACTGTTTTCTTTTTTCTTTCTTTTTAGGTTGGGGATTCATGATAAAATATAGAAAACTACAACTAATTAAGTGAAAGAAGCCCAATACTAAAAAATATTGCATGATTTCACTATTAGGAAGTACCCCAAGGTCAGAAGTATAGCTCATTAGTTAAGAGCACTGCTCTTCCAGAGGACCTGAGTTCAATTCCTAGCACCTACATGAGGCAGCTAATAAACTGCCTGTAACTCCAGTTTGAAGGGAATCTAACACCTCTGACCTCTTCAAGCACCAGCACATATGTACACATGCAAACATATAATACTAAAGATAAAAGCTTTTTTTAAAAAAAGTACCTAGAATAGCCAAATGTATAGTGATTGATAAACAAGCAAAACAGTGTTGCTGACAGAGAATTGAGGGTGGGGGAAGTAACAAGTGACTACTAGTGAATTAGACTAGTTTGGGGAGATAAAAAATAAGCATTCTAAGAGTATGGTAGGCTTCATAGTTAGTTTTATATTATACTCCAAATTAATGACTTATACATTCAAGCTCAGAGGAACAAATGGAAAAATAACGAAATAAAAGTGGAAAGAGCCCAGAAGATGGCTTAGTGGATCAAGAGTTTTCTGTGCAGGTATGAAAACCAGTTTTGGACCCTTAACACCTACATAAAAACTGGGTAGAGTGCTATTATCTGTGAGTTTAGCAAGGAGAGGAGTGTGAAGGCAGGCAGATCCCAGGACTGCAACACTGGCAGCAAATTCCAACTTTAGAGAGACTCTGTCTCAAGTGAGCCAGGTGGTGGTGCATACCTTTAATCCCAGCACTCGGGAGGAAGAAGCAAGCAGATCTCTTGTGAGTTTGAGGTCAGTCTGGTCTAGAGTGAGTTCCAGGACATGCTCCAAAGTTACAGAGCTCTGGAGCTCAAAAAAACTAAAAAGTCCTTGCTATACATACAAGAAACTGTATTCCCAGCACCCACCAAATGAGTCTGGCAGGCGGCCTATGTTTCTAGTATGTGAGGGCAGAAAGAGGACTAACTGAGCAAGTTGGCTAATTAGATTACATAAATCACTGAGTTCTAGGTTCAAATGAGGGGTCCTGCCACAATATATAAGGTTAAGGGCTATGAAGGAGGGCTCCTGACATCAACCTTGGGCCTCAATGTATACATGAACACACATACATACATAAATGTATAAACAATATACACATATACATTTTTAAAAGTGAAGAATTGAGGAAGACAACTTGATCTCAACTTCTTGTCTACACATGCCTACAGAATACACCTGCACACTAGTTTTACACGCGCACACACACAAAAAAATAATGATTAAAGGAAAGAGCAATATGTCATACAGATAAAGGGAGCCTAAGAAAAATGAATAGGGTTGGAGGTATAGCTCAGTAATACAGCAATTGCCTAATGTGTGAGAGTCCCTAGGTTTGAATCATGACTCTGAACAAGGATACAGTAGATTAACTGATTTTTAGAGTTAGATACCAATATATCAAATTTAAATTTTTATGTGGATTGGGCCAACAAGATGGTTCATTGGGCAAAGTTGCTTGCAGTCAAGCCAGAAGACATGCGTTTGGAGTCCCATGACCCACATGGTAAAAGGAGAGAAAGAACCAACTACTCCAAGTTGTTCTCTGACCTCCATTCACAAGAGCTCACAGGCACACACACAATAAATTTTTTAGAATTATGTGAAAGTACAATGGTAAAAACAAACCCTCCACCACTTTTTTGATGGAATCTTAATTTGCTTAGTCTGGGCTTGCCTCAAACTTACTATATAGCCAAGGATGATCTTGATCCTCCTGTCTTCACTTTGATCTCAATTGTTACTATTGCAGGCCTATGCTGCCATGTCCCATTTATGTATTGCCGGGGATGAGGGATTTGCATATCCTAGGCAAGCAGTCTACCAACTAAGACAAACCTGCACCTCTTAAAAAATAAAAGAATAAGGGATAGAGAGATAGCTTAACAGTTAAGAGCACTGGCTGATCTTCCAGAAGACCCAGGTCTGACTCCTAACACCCTCATGGCAGCTCACAAATGGCTGTAATCACAGTCCTAGAGGATTCAATGTTCTTATTCTTTCATAAAACCTGCACACATGTGGTACATAGACTTAACATGCTGATCAATCACCCATATATAAAGGTATGAGTGTTCTATTTCCATGTAAGACTTCATTATCAGAAGAGGACATCAGGTCACACTACAGATGGTTTTGAACCACCATATAGTTGCTGGAAATGGAACTCAGGTCCTCTGGAGGAGCAGCTAGTGCTCTTAACCACTGAGCCATCTCTCCATCTCCACCTATACACATTTAAAAAGAATGAAGTTGGTGACCTTATCCTACCCAATTTGAGGAGATATTTCATCTTTGTATGATGATAGGACAAACATATCAACACTGAGTAAAGATACCTACCTCATCTCATTATATAAACAAAAACACAAAGTAAATTTTATGTAATCCTGGCTGTCCTGGAACTCACAAAGATCTGCTGTGGGATAATGGTCTTATACTTTGTAAAGATTTGTCAACTTGTATTGTTTTAATAAAACGCTGATTGGCCAGTAGCCAGGCAGGAAGTATAGGCTGGGCAAAGAGAACAGGAGAATTCTGGGAAGAGGAAAAGACAGTCTGCAGTTGTCACCCAGGCACAGAGAAAGCAAGATGAGAATGCCTCGCTGATAAAAGGTACCAAGCCACATGGCTGACACNTGTATTGTTTTAATAAAACGCTGATTGGCCAGTAGCCAGGCAGGAAGTATAGGCTGGGCAAAGAGAACAGGAGAATTCTGGGAAGAGGAAAAGACAGTCTGCAGTTGTCACCCAGGCACAGAGAAAGCAAGATGAGAATGCCTCGCTGATAAAAGGTACCAAGCCACATGGCTGACACAGACAAGAATTATGGGTTAATGTAGGATGTAAGAGTTAATAAGAAGCCTGAGCTAATATGCCAACCACTTTATAATTAATGCAGACCTCTGTGTGTTTCTTTGGGACTGAATGGCTGTGGGCTGGGCAGGACAGAAAGCTCTGACAACAAAGATCTGCCTGGCTCTGACTCTTGAATGATGGGATTAAGAGTGTGCCAATACACCCCCAGTCCAAATTTCACCTTGGTATCAACTCTAAAAAGCTAAATCTACAGCCCCACTTAGTGTGTGTAGTGTTCATATGTGTGGTAAGAGGCACGCATGCACAACACACATACACAGAGGGTGCCTTTTCCAATAATAGCTCTCCACATTCTATATGAAGACAGGTCTCATCTGAACACAGAGCTTACCAATTCAGTTAGTCTAGCTAGCCAGCTTATGATGCCTGAGAATTGGGATTACATTCAGGTGTGGCCTGCATTTAAACAGGTCCGAAGGATTGGAGCTCGAGTTCTCTTTCTTGCATGTCAAGCTTTAACCCACTGAACAATCTTGTCAGCCCATTTAAGAACTTTTAAAAAAATGCAACAAGGTGTCTGTCTTTGTGAAACTGAGGTCCCTTAGACTGGGAGGGGGTAATGATGATGGTGATGAAATATACTGTAAAAATTGATAAACTGCAGCTAAATGGAAACTTTTTTAATTCTTTCAAGAACAAGCAAATATATTTGAAAGATATATATCTGAATAAAACGTATCTGAAACAAGATATACATCTGAATAAAAATGTAAAGCTAAAAACATCAAATGCTGCAAAGATATGTAGCATTAGTGTACTAGTAGAAACAGAAGTATAACTGCTTTGGAAAGTTTGGTAGCTTCAAGTTAAACAGACTTTTAGCATATGACCCATTATTTATCAAAAGAAATAAAAAATGACTGCAAACATTCCCATGTATATGTTCACAGTAACTTGTGGGGAATATTATTTTAAGGTGTGTGACTTTTGTTTATGATGCACTTGTTTAACTCTGAAGCTGTGAGTCGTTACCTGTCTAAAACACCTGATGGTCCTAATAAAGAGATGAGCAGCCAATAGAGAGGCAGGAGCAAGGATAGGTGGGGCTGGCAGGCAAAGGGTATAAATAAAAGGAGACCCGAGGAGGAAGAGAACAAGGAGAGGAAAACATTAGGGATCAGCCTCCCAGCTACACAGAAAGCCATGGAGAAAGAAGTTTAAAAAAAATGGTATACAGCAACAGAGAAAGGTAGTCGGGATAATTTAAGGGGTTTTTTTTGTTTTGCTTTTTTTAATGGGCAAGAAACAAGCCACTCTAAAGTCGGGCATTCCTAAGAATAAGCCTCCGTGTGATTTATTTGGGAGCTGGGTAGTGGGCTCTCAACAGTAACTTGGTTTATAACAGTCTTACATTAAAAGCAACACAATGTCCATAAATAAATGAGTTAATTTTGTCTTATTTTTCTACACTCAATTTAATTCTTCATTCCTCTAAAAGGAAAAAATTACCGGTGGTAAGTATACATCAACGCCAGATTGCAGCATCTATGGTCCTGAGTAGAGCAGTGACTGTGTGTTGGATCATTTGTCAAGAATGTCTGGCTTCAGAGTCACTACATGCAGTAATTGGGCAGTGGAATCAGTAGGGTCACAAAATTAAGATTAGACTGGGCCATAAGGAACCCTGTCTGAAAACACCTGGAAACAAAATATCAGCTATGGGTTGCAAAGATGGCTCTTGCAGAGGATCTAGGTTTAATTTCCAGCGCACACATGGCAGCTTAAAACCATTGTGGGAGGTGCTGTTGCTCTTCTGGCGTCCACCAACACTGAATGTACATAGTGTACACTTAGATGCAGGCAAAACATACACATATAAATCTTTTTTTTAAAGACACATCTCAATAAAGACACATTCGAATGCACATTTAGCAGTCATTTCAACAAATGTGCTATTTCTGCATTGAGAACAAAACTTCTAAACTCTTAAATATTTTAAGTGATCAACAAAAAATTCTAACATTATGTTGGATATACAATTAGCCCTTAAAAAACTAAGTTTATAACTGATAAAAAGTTCTATTTATAATGGAAACAAAAGCAAGCAAAGACCCCAGTTGAATTATAAATTAGTCTGTTACATAAAAAGCATTCTTGAAAAGATGAACTCATTACAGTAAGAATTTAATGGCAGGTATTTTTATGCTCTCTCTCTCTATATATATATATATATCACTGCATGAAATGGTATGCTTTAATCCTATCTTCACTCTTGACAGAAGTTATTTTCAATCAACACTCAATTATTCTAATCTACTTCCCAATGCAATAAGGAAAGAGAAACCACAAAGAAAAAAAGCTCCTGTTAAATCCTTAAAATATTTATTTAATGGGTAAGGCACATAACTAGAATAGCAATGTGGAAGCAATACAGAAGGGAACCAGGAAGCACTGCAAGGAACATGTTACTGACATTTAAAATTTTGTATTAAGAAAGAAAACGAAATATTAAAAAATGAAACAAACAAGTATTAAAAAGTGAAATAAAGGGGGTATCAAATATTTATTGGGGATCACTCACGAACAAGGTAGAGAGCCACTGCGGTCCTCTGCTCTGTGCAGGGAACTGTGGTTAGATCTCCAACCACCCAAGAGAGCAAGTGAACCCCTCCTTCCTCAGATCATCTCCACAGACAGAAGACCACACCCCTAAGTCCAGTACCCACAAAAGCTACTGGCTGAATGAATTCCCAAAACAGGTACCATACAAGTAGTACTACAGATATGGCCTAGATCAGTGGGGCAACACCACCTGTAACTAACACACTACATCCAAGGCCCAACTCCAGGCTACTTTGATAATCCAGCCATGCAAGGTATTCCCTTATGTGCTACTTTGTGAAATCATCCTGATTTTCCATATCCCAGTTTTTCTCACTTTATCATTTACAAAATTAAATCATGGGTAACACTTCTGTAGAGTATTTTATCTTCCCAACCTTACCTCTGTGAGAGGCTCAGCTGATAGGAGTCAAGGAGGGGCCACTAGAGCTGATTATTCCAATGACAAGAACTGATTTCTAGAGAACCAGAGGCTGTATACAACCACAGCACGGTTGTCCTAACAGGTCTGCCAAACTCTCCTACTTGGAGTAGGTTCTACACTAAAGGATTTACAGGATTATGTGGGCCATCCTCACCCAACAACCACCCACAAAATCTTTTGAAGAACCAAATTTTTTCAGTAGGTTTACCCCCACTCCTCTTTAGTGACAGATCAAATCCAAGGCTCCATAGTAGCTCTATCACTCAACTACACCCTCAAGTGTTACAAACGAATTCCTGAACATCCTTCCTCATCTTGAGGGCTGAACTTGAACTCCTGGACAATTACAAATGTGATCTGAAAACTTTTGAACCAAGGCTTTATTCTCTCAAGACAGTATTTCTAAACAAAATCAATTTAATTAGAATGAAGTTTCACCATGGTCTTTAGAAAATTCAACTTAGATGAAATGGTATATTTGTGAGTTCAAGGCCAGTCTGGTCTGCCAGGGCTACACAGAAAACCCTGTCTCAAAAACAACAACAACAAATCCCCACCAACTACCCCCTACTCCCACTCCCCCTCACCCACCCCGCACACAAGGAAATACAAACACAAGGGGGAGGATACTGGTTATCTTGGGTACATGCACACTTGCTTTGCTATAATTTCCTGTTACAGAAACAAACTTCCAAGCATAATGATTCATGCCTATAATCCAGGACTCAGAAGGCTGAGTCAGAAGGACTGCAGCTGAGTCAGAGGCTAGCAAGGTATACTCTATCTCACTCTTCCTCTGGGGTGGGAGGGGGGTAAGGGAGAAGAACTTGATAGTAACTTTAGATAGTTCTTTGCAAGGTCATATTCTAAATTGCATTTAAACCTAATGCAAGTGTGAATGTAGGTATAACCAACAGCAGCAATGTGGGAGGTGTATTTTTCACTAGAGGAAATCAGAAATTTTCACATCATGTTATATATGCTGCAGGTACCTCGAAGTAAACATTTATGCTCATCAATAGTTGTAAATCCCATTACTGCAGGATTACTACTACTAGGCATGATGATGCACACAAATTCAAATCACCCTACACAACCAGTTGGAGTCCAGCCTGGGTTTCACGTAATTCTGCAAAAGGACCCAGAAACCATGGCCCATTGTGGTGTAATCTGATGTCTAGATTCTGTTTGTTTGGTTTTTTTTTTCTTTCTTTCTTTTTTAAATGGCCTGAGAGATAAGAGTGGTTCTTATGTTTTTGAAACTAACATTTTAAAGTATAATATTTTATATTTTATGATTTGGGGTGTTAGACACATTAGTTTAGGATAGCAAAGAAAAAGAGCACCATTTCACTGAAGGGTCAGTGCAGCATTCACTTTGCTCTGAATCAAGAGGGCATGCTCGGGAAGAAGAAACAGACCTAACTAGGAAGTGAACTTGATTTTTACTCTAAGGAAGATGGTGATTGTCTTTCTCCATTGGGGATTTCCAGGTCTCACTCTAGCTCACACTGGCCCTAAGTTCTCAGGAAGCCTCTGGTCTTAGCCTACACAGTGCTGGGATAGATGTGAACCACTAGGTCCAGATATATTTTTATTCCTATACATACAATGCAGTAACTGTCTACTTACAATG
>LOJH01013512.1:0-18986 GCA_001685095.1 Ellobius talpinus
CCTTTGGAAGAGCAGGCAATGCTCTTAACCACTGAGCTATCTCTCCAGCCCGGAGACATGCATCTTTAAAGTGTGTGAGGTCAGTGGCTAGTGTCTGTGCCTAAGGAAGGGCTGTGGTGTGTGGGGGTTGGGCACCAATGGGTCTCTAGGTTAAGAGTTTCTGGTAGTCAGTTGTGATAGACAGAGAATCCTACTGATGGAAGAAGAATGTACTTTTGTCAGTTTCTCTGATCTCAGAGGGTGCAGACCCTCAGGACCTCCTCCACGCATAGCCCATAAGGCAGTAGTACAGTGGTCTGCATGAGCTAAATAACTTACCACGTGGATGCTCTTGAACAACTCAAGTGGGGGTGGGGGGCACAGCATGTGCTCTTGCTTTGTAGTTTGTGTGTCTGGAAGGAATTTCTGAGAAAATTGCAATCTTGGAGAAGAACATGCTGACCTTGCTTTTGAAGCATGGGCTGACTTTGAACCAAAGGTTGTTTTCCGAAAAATAAGAAGAGGGAGAGAAAAGGCAGGGGAGGTGAATCTGGACACTAAGGCGAATTCATCCTGCCTTTCCAGGTTCCTGCTAGGATACTTGCTGTGCGGCACAGCCAGGCTCCAGAGGTCCACAGAAGCCTTCAGAAGATTACCCAAAGACAGTTGCGGCCTGGTTTGTCTCCATTGCACGGGCAAAAGTAAATCAAAGGTTACTGGGTTGGGAACAGCCTTCTATAGCCCTAATTCACCTCAGGGAATAAACTCATTGGGAATCATACAGGCCTAGCAGCCCAGTCTGGAAACCCAATTGGGGCCTGGTTGCAGTGTTCACCCTCAAACTGAGCCTCTGCCCTAAATGCTGAGCTGAGATTCCTGGGGATTCTGTTTGGAGTGAGGGAGAAAAGGGGGAGGGAGAGACAAAAGATACACTGTTGTACCTCCCCCATTTCCCAAAGGGCAACCAGGTGGGCTACAGGGGAAACACCCACTGTTTCCTGAGGAAACTGGATATCCTATGCCTTTGCCTGGGTTTCTCCTGTGGACGTCCTGTCAGGCTAGGTATTTCACAGCTTGCCAAATGTTTTAGGAGGAATCCGGCCTTAATTTGACTTCATTGTCCTAACGGCAGCCAACTGTGGGCCAAACCTGTGTGTATCCTTTATAAGGTGATACTTATATTTCTATTTATGTTGGTGCTAAAGTGATTCACACTGACGAGAAACTGTACCTTGACTTTCAATATTTTTCTGTAAGTGCTGGGGATAGAACCCAGGGCCTTGCACATTCATTCAGTCTACCGCTGAACTATCCTACCAGCCAGGTTTGGAATCTGTACTTTTCTCCAGGTTAGCTACATTCGATACCATTCTCCTTGTGATGCTGAGCAGTGGTGATGAGCTAACACTGCCAATGAGCCACAAGCTCACAATGGGGCACGAGAAATCCTCCCCACCATCGTTCACTGGTTTTCAGAGACTGGGTATGTGATGGGTTAGACACAGTCAATGCATTTCTTGTGTTTTAGTGTAGTCAATGGGGAAACAGAAGTGAAACAGCAAGGTCAGAGGGTGGCTTCATTGTTCCTTTTCCACCAGATGATTCATCTGAGCTAGGACCTTGGGTCTTGAGCCCATGTGCTGTAGGAGAAGAGTGAAGTGAGGTGGGTACCTACCTGAAAATCATCTACAGTGGGGATGCTCCTGTTGGTGGTTCTCCGCTTGTGCCACTGCCTCAGGGTGTCCCTGGCCTCTGAGCTGAGCAACCTCGCAGCCTGTTCTTCTTGGAAATTCTTTATCAGAGATAGTGCTCCATAGGCGCTTGTCAAGTAATAGCCTCCTGGAAGAGCAGAGAGAATGGGTTCTCAAGAGTGTCACACTGGTAATGACCGTGAAGGTGTACTAGTGCTAAAGGCATATTGTATACAGTTGTCCTCGGGTGTCCTCGGGGGTGCAGAGTCTATGATCCGACCCCTGTACACTAAAATTTATGGATGGTAAATATTCATATAATACGGCACTGTATTTACATGTAATTTACATAATACCCCTGTAAATCTTAAATCATGGCTAGATACATGATTCCTATACCCCATACAATAGAAACACCACACAAAGAGCTGAAGAAAAAAGACAATGAAAAATTTGCATTTCATTTTTTTCCCTAAATATTCACCACCCATGGCTGGTTGAATCCATAGGCACAGAGCCTATGCATGCGGAAGTGGACTGTGACTTCGCCATCGCTTCCACAGAGAGCACACGTCAAAGAGCACACGTCAAAGAGCACATGTCAAAGAGCACATCACTCACATCTTCATCCTACTCATGCATTCATCTCACAGATTTATGGCCATGCTGGGGCCAGGGAGCATCGAAGAGCTGACAGCATTTCTGTCTCCACGTTTGAAAAAAAAGAATAGAATTTACATGTTAAAGAGAGTGGTGTCCTTCTAGGAGCATCCTTAAAATTACCTCTTGTGTTTGTGGGGAGTGCTAACAGACATACCACATTGTAAGACGCCTATGCATTTTTCTAAGTTGTCTTAAAAATTAGTTGCTTGCAGAAGAGTTTGTAAATGTGCTTGGGCACCACTAGGGGGCACCTTGAAGTTGGGCACTAGGGGGCAAGAATTCTCTGAATGTAGCACATTTTATATTTAAAATATGTCAAAATATCCATTGAAATTCTATTATGTGCTCAAGACAGAGTTGGGAGGAGGGAGAGTGTAAGAAAAAGGACCTGAATCCGTGTTCCCCAGAAGTGGAGAATCCCTGCTCCATGGAAGAGGAGACATAGAATAAAGGAAACATACACTGACCCCTCATTCACCATAGACTAGACATTCATTGCAGTTAAGCATGTTATTTTCAGAAGGGTCAGTTTCATGGCCAAAGCATTTAATTGCTCACAGAGGACCTTGCAGAATGCTCTCTAATCAATGTGCAGGATTAAATGGTTTCAGCTCTCAGGAGCACGGGTAGCAGGCTTGGGGACCTGCGTTGGGTTGAACTTGGCAAAGCAGGTTTGTTGTTTACAGTCACTAATGGAGATTTCTCTTTCTCTTTCTTTGCAGTACTGTATGGTGCAGGGCCTCATGCATGCTAGACGAATGCTCTAACATGTGAACACACCCTCAACCCAGTCCGCCCACATCCCGACCCCACCACCCATGATTTAAGATCTCTATGACAGCCTCTGCTATGAATTATTGATCTTAGTATTTGTTCCATGAGCAAATCACACATGACTCAGGGTAAAATGCTAGCTAAATGTCACACAGTGGAGTTCAGGGGAATCTACAAGGACTTCAGGAATCGCTACAGACTTTGTCCTGGTGTCAGCATTTAACTGTGGCTCTGGGGGGCTGCAATCCTTGTGGGGTGGTGAAGGGTTCCTTGAATTTGATACCATGGCCCCGATGTGCTCAGGCCACTAAGGAGAAAACCTCAAATGCTGGAAACACAGAATTGACCATGTTTTGAAACATGTGGCTACAATTAGAAGACAGTTTCACATTTCAGCCCAACTATATCCCGCCATAAGCGAGAGCTCTGAGCTTGCAAGGGAATCCATGGTGCTGGGGCTGCAAATGAGAATACCTGCTTACTCAGCAGAAAAGACTGCTGTAAACCTGACCCAAGAGAGCTTTGGACAGGCCACAGACAGTGAGGATCTGTGACACATGACCGCAGCCTTGCAGATCTGGATCGGAGGAGTGGCAGTTCAACACTCTGCCACTTAGTCCAGAGCCACAGCCAGCCTGCCTGGGCCATGCCCTCCGGAGGAAGGAAGGCCAGCAGGGTCTGACACAGTTAGTGCAGAGGAGCACACCGGCTGTTCCACAGTGTGATCTTGTTTCTTTCTTTTTTTTTTTTCCTCCCGGGGATACCTGCAGGTGAAGACAGTCCTGCCCCTCTGTCACAACACAGCGCTTATGACATTCTCCTTTAAGAGGACAAGCTTGAAACATGGGGCCTCACACTGAGGCACTGCCAGGAAAAAGGGGCAGGAAATGGTTGTCTCTGTCCTCAGACCACAAGATGTAAGCATCTGTCTGTCCTAAGTACGCACTGTCAATAAGAGAAGGGAGATTTTCTAAGGGGAGACTGGCACACTCTTTCCCCCAAAGCCTCAAGGGGTCTTCTTGCTACCAAAACCCACCAAAATAAACCCCAAACTGCAATAATCACATGGTGGGAAAAGAGAAGGTTTGCTGCTGGAGCTTACAAATGTCTACCTCGGTGCCTGGACAAAGCCACACTCATTTTCTCTCCTGCCCAAGCCCAGGAAAATGAAGAGACACAGTGGGTCTTATGGGCTCATAATGAAGTATCTGGTTCCCTGGCTGAGAATTTCACTGAGAGGCTAGGAACAGGCAAGAGATAAAGGTCGAAGAGCTCATTCATATTTGCCTCTGGTTGGAGACAGGATGGAGGATACTTATCCCAAGTTGGCTCTGACCAGAAGGGGAAGGGGAGGACATGCTTTGGGGACAAGGAACAGTAGGTCTATGATAGGAAAATCAAGCCTGGCAGATCCAAGTTAGAGGACTGAGGACATTAAAGGATATTCTGGGGATGATAATGATTTGATTCCCTTTATCAGAGATGCCTAGGTGATGCATACCCTGGTGAATCCCAAGGGCAGGTGGACCTTTGTGCTCAAGCCCAGACTGAAACTCAACAGGAACAAAGAAAACACAGCTGCACCCTCAGGGTCTGTCTGGGCCATCTGAGGGACTTCTGAAAATGATTAACAGATGGGTACACAGGCCCTGATTTGTCTCCTTGCAGAACAACCAGCTCACAGGGGAGTCCCAGTTCTTGCCACCTTTCAAGGTTTTGAGCCACATATTCAAGCATCTAAAAGATTTTCATGATTCAATCTCTAACTGATGCAGAACTTCCTCTGGGAAGACACACACAGGACAAGACTGAACCTGAACACCAAGGTCAACAGAAAGCAAACTAATGCGGTTTGGATGTTTAAAATGTTCTTTTTTTTTTAAAGGGCCAGCTTTTCATTAATTTTAGTGATAACAATAGCAGGTTATTTTTCTAGTAGTGTAAGTATTCTTTAAAAAAAAGGTAATAACTTCCCACATAAAAGAAGCTGAGTCTTTTTTAAAAATTGTGCCATTTGAAGGACAGGGGCTCCAACTCGGAGGTAGGTTGCTTGCCTTGCATGTATGAGGCCCTAGGTTCAATACTAGTACTGAAGAAAACAAACACACACCAAAAGAAAAAGATAGTCTAGTGAATGCTCAATTCCACTAAATTAAATTTCTATTGCCAGGCTTGGTTGCATTTTCTTTCTTAATTTTGATTTTTCTGTAATGAATTACTATTACTACTGTAATTTTAAAAATTCAGTATAGTACATATTTTGCTTGTTTCAGGGAACAAGGTCTCATGTTGTCTCAAACTCACTTTTTAGTCAAGGATAACCTCGAACTTCTGATTCTTCCGCAAGTGTTAGGATTACAGGCACGCACTAAATACCCAGTAGTTTTAAGCTAGAAAACAATTAGTCCTATGGTGAATCAGGAAGATGTCAAGGATCGCCCACAACTGGTTTCCCAGCCACAGGGCTGTATTTGGGGTTATAAAGATGCTTTGGAGCTAGACAGAGGTGGTAGCTGTTCAATATTCTGCATTTACTACCCATTGCTGGACTGTTAACTGTGTGTGTGTGTGTGTGTGTGTATGTATGAGCATGTGTGGGTGTGTGAAGGTGGACACCAGAGGACAACCTTGGGTGTTATTCCTCAGATGCCATACACCTTGTTTTTTGACACAGGATCTCTCATTGGCCTGGCACCACTGATTTGTCCAGGCTGGCTGACTAGCCAGCCCTAGGACTCCACCTGTTTTTAGTGTTGTGTCTCCAGTGTTGGGACTTCTGATTTATACCTCCATGCTGAGCTTTTTGACGTGCATGCTGAGGCCTGAACTCAGGTCCACAAGCACTTCACTGACTGAGTTATTTCTCCAGCCCTCACTGTGCTTTTTGAGACAGTTCTTTGCTCTGTAGCTCAGGCCTGTCTGGGACTCATAATCTTGCTGCTTCAGCCTAAATACTGATGACAGGTGTGGACCATGACACCTGTTTTGAAATGGCTAATTTTACATTTCATGAATACAAATTCATCTCAATTTTAAAATGTGTCAACCCCTGCCAACTGCCCCCCTCTCCCCACAAAGCCTAGCTGCCTGGTTCCTCTGACACGCTCAGAGCACATTACCTTCTCCATGCAGCAGGGATGGGTCTAAGAGCTCCATCATGTACTCGATTTCAGTGTCCAATTCCAGCATGTCACACTGAGCTATGACATAAGTCAGGACTGGCAAGAAGTCATCCGCACCATACATCCTCCCTGGGATCAGGAAGAGAGGGCAAAGTGGGATATTTTTGTCAATGCTACTTGCTTTCACATCCTATTTGTTGCTATTATTAGCCACCAAGGAGTCATGCTGGGGAAACAAGCTACTTATAACCGGGCGCGGGAGTTTCTGGAACTCTACCTACGTGGCCCCTTGACTTTCTCCACTGTTTACTGAGACTGGCCCCTTGCTCATAATCTCAGAATGAATGCCTATGAGACAGTCAGCACAGTTCAGATTTTCTTCTCACTTTTAAGATTTGCACACTAGAACAAAGTGCCTGTGTTTTAAACTGTTAGCAAGGCATGATATAAACCCTTAATAAAACATTTCCTTAGGATAATTCTTTCTGGCTCACTTACTGTATTCTATGCCCATTTATCACAAATGTAATGACAGATCAAACTTAAACCAGGAAAAAAAATCTGCTCTGTGCTCAATGTTCATTTAATTTGTTCATTTAAACACAGGTTGATGATAGCACCTGATTAATAGCAATAAAAGTAAAAGACAAACAAATAAAAGGTCCTTTTTTGTGTGTTCTTTGCAATGGTGGTTCTTACCTGTGGTCACTTTGCTGTCTAAGAGAACACTGACAGTATCTGGATTATTTTCCATGATCACAGTTGGAAGGTGAGAGAGTGTAAATGGTATCCAGGATGCTGCTCGGCTTCCCCATAGGAAGCAGGACAGCCTCCACGATGAAGATGATCATGTCTGAAATGTCACCAGTGTGCAGGCAGAAAGACAGTGCTACTGAACAATGTAATCCTGAGCAGGTATTAGTTTGGAAATTTTTATAAATAATCTCATGAACTATAGAGCTATGTGCTTCAAATTTCAGAGGCTATGTCCACAGGCTGGCAACAGCTAACAAGCTCTGGTTTTGTGTGTGTGTGTGTGTGTGTGTGTATACATGCACAACTGTGTGCATGCATGTAGGGGCCAGAGGTTGACATTAGGTATCTTTCTCAATTAATCTCTTTTGTATTTACTGAGGCAGAATCTCTTCTGAACCTGGAGCTCACCTATTTGGCTATTCTAGCTAGTCAGATTACCATGGGGGTCCCGTCTTTGCCTCCTGAGTGTGGGATTGTGCGTAAGCTACCACACACATCCACCCAGCATTTATGTGGATGCTGGGGATCTGAACTCTGGTCCTTATGCTCGCCTGACAAATGCTTTGCTCACCAAACCATCTCCCTGGTCCCAAGAGCTCAGAGGTTAAGGTCCTTACTGAGTCGTCACGCATTCCTATCTACTTCAGCAATGTGTAACAGAGTCTGCCGCTTCTCTACTAAGGCAATTTCTGCAGGAAAAAGTTGGTAATTGCCCGCTGTATTACAGGAAGCTCCCTGAAGGCCAGAACAGGGCGGGTTCAGTCACTACCCATGAATCATGGGTTATTTCTGTATCTTTAGGGAAGAGCCGGGGGAAATCTGAGGACTTATTTCCTACTTTGTAATTCTTTGATGAGTTCCGATCACAATGCTTCAGCCCATGTTAAAACACTGGCTAGCAGAGTCTCACTTCTACCAAACACGCCCGCTTTCTTACACATGTGCTGTAAATTATCGCCACAAACCCTCATGAGCCAGGGTGCAGTAAACGTTCTCCGTAATATTCCTGTTGCACTTGGGGTTCAGATCAAGTTGCCTCACATAATCCTCAGTTCTGATGGAGAGGGTCGTATGCAAGAACAGATGGGGGAATCACAGGGCAGAAGATTAAGGCAGCCAAAGTCCCCCGGCAAAGAAGCAAATTCCCAGGGGTAGGACAGCATACTCAGAAGCTCTAACTCGCACTAACTCTCTGTTTAAGTCAGCACTGTAGGCAGCGCATTGTCCTTATCCATGATCACTGTCTGAGAAGATTCTGTTGTATGAGACTCGATTGAGAAATTCCACCAGCTGCACTTATTTTTCGATAGGCTGATAGATGAAATTGAGAGACCGAAGGGAGGGGACATTGGGGGCTCAGACAAAAGTCTGAACAGAGTGACAGACTGTCTCACCTGAGTTGTTCTCCATGACAGTGTAGATGAGCTTGCAGACCCGAAGCAGAAGCATGACTTTCTTTTCTGGTGAATACATCTTCTGCATGGTCATGAATTTAACTTTGATTTTCTCCAGCTCCACCAAGTCAGGAGTCGGGGCAAAGACCCCCAGTTCCTGTGGGTTCCTCTGCCGTACAAGTTGAAGGTTTTCCTTGAGTTGTTTCCACGAGCCGTCGGCCGTGTGGAAGTCCTTCAGCATGGCCTCCACGTGGCCCTTGAGGGGCTTCAAGATGCATTTGTGCATGGCCTTCTCCAACACCACATCTGTCAAAGAAAATGCAGCTACTGTGACCACTGTCTGAAGAGAGAATTGCAATGGGTACTATTATGGGATGCACGTCTGTGACTCTGTACAGCTTTCAGAGGAGAGAGTAAATATGTCATCAGAATGTTTAACACCCAACAGACTACAGACAGAACCATCAGGACTCACAGGTTAGGGAAAATGACTTTTTCCTGATCAGACCTTCCATGCACACAATCAATAAAGTAAGCGGGTTTATTTTAATCCCCCTACGTACAGGCAAATATTTCAGAAGACTTTCTTCTGATCCAGGTGTTCCACCGCCCCTTCCTGTTGATATATTATCTTATAGGATTTTCTTTCTTTTAAAAAAAAAAGAGTGTGAGCATCCATGTGTGTGAGGGGAGAGAGTGGATACATGCTACAGCAAGAACATGGCGGTCAGAGGAAAGCTGCAGGGGTCTAGTTGCATCTCAGGCCTTATTTGAGGCAGGGTCTCTCTGTTGTTCACTGCTGTGTACACCAGGCTAGCTGGTCGGCAAGCTAAAGGTTTTCTAATACTGAGGGTGTGATCTTGGATTGGATTCTGAACCGAAAACCTCATTTGATTCGCAACAGAGGACAACAGTTGGGTATCAGTTAGGTGAGATCTGACTATAGCCTGCAGCTTTGGTAGCTGCATAAACACAGCTTCAGTATTGTTCTTCTTGTTTCTCCCAAGTTTGATGACGACACTATAACTTTCAATAGATCGCTTTGATTTTAGGAAACACAATGAAAATTGGGGCAAAGGGGGGGCATAGTGGTTCAGAAACAAGGAAGGTACATATGTGTGCATGTGTGTATACACCGAGAAAGAAGAACAAAGTGACTCTGGCAAAGGGCTAGCATTGGGGAATCTGGGTGGGGACAGGGCCATTTCTTTGTATTATTTGTGCAATTTTCCTGTAAGTCTGATACCATTTCAAAATAAAAGGTTAGAACATTTAAATTTCTACGAAGTTAGGAATACCTTTAGGTGTGGGTGGAGTTATTTTTCCTTCTTTGAATGTTCACCCGGTGGAACAGCTTCCATTGTCACTATTAAAGAGGACAGTAACATAAATCTGGGGTCCTAGGCTGAAGATAATTTGCACAGCAATGAATTCTCGGCTTTTTCGGTGCCAACTTTTTCAGCTCACATGCTGCAGGTCTCATCAAGTCCACCTGAGCTGTACCGTGGTGACAACTGATAGATGACATCAAGGTGCTTCCATTTTGCAAGTGCATGGATCCACTTATTTCTAAGACTAGGAGGAGATGGGTTATTCCCTCTGGCCTCTGGAATTCTTGATATGGGGTCAGATCATACTGAATTTCGATTACTGTCTATTATTAGAAGTCTGGGGGTGGGGTGGGGTATAATCTAAGTCAGATGTGCAAATCATGAACATCTTGACTGTACCTCAGAGTCAGAACTGAGTCTAGAGGTTAGTGCTGATCCCACAGCGACCAGAGTTCCTCAGCTTAGGTTTTCCTCTTTTCCTGCACTTCCATAGTCTTTGTTTGAAGATCGAGCACCATACAATTAAAGATCAAAATAGATGCACAAAGGGTTAAAAGAGAGAGGAGAAGCGGCAAACTCTCACTTCCCATGAGACATTAAACAGGTCACCGGTTTGCACTGGTTGTGTTAATAAACTTGTGTGACTTCATAGCTTCTTTATTTTGCATGATTATTACCATAAAAAAATCAGTAAGAGCAAGTGAGTGCTTGGATGAGCTGAGCCCTATGCAAATACTTCACTTAATTCTAATCCAGTCCTTGCAACAGCTCCCTACTTTTGCATGACATTAATACTATGCATATTTTACAGGTGACAAAGCAGGAGTCTGTAAATGTCTAGTGACTTGCTTGAGGAGACGTGACTACTTGGAACAAGCATTTAGTCGGCTTTTCCAGGTAAACTAGCTCTTTTTTTTGTTCTCTCTCTCTTGGTGTGCTAGGGATCAAACTCAAGACCTTGAGCATATGAAGCAAGTGTTCGACCACTAAGCTCTACTCTCCCTCAGCCCCCAAGTAAGCAATCTCGTATTTTAAATTTCAAGTCACTTCGTAAGCACTGACCAGTTTTTTGTTGTTGTTGTTGAAGTTTGTTTGTTTGTTTGCTTTAACTCTCATTCAGGGTTCCAAAAGCAGCATTCATGAATATCACTCACCTGCACCTTGGCACCTGCACAGGTCTCCAGAGAAGTGGAAGGGCCATGCCAATCACTAATTAGGAATGCACATAAATGTTTATAGCAGTGCTTTTCATTATTGCTCCAAACTGGAAAGAACCCAAAGCCTGGTCCAACAGAATGGCTGCATGAGATGTATTCACACCACAGTCTACTACAGTGGGTTTCAAACAATGGGATACGTTCGTTCAGTGAGGAAGCACACTGCTCCACATGCAGTGTGGGTGAAACTCCAGATGCCACACTGGGTGTGAAAGAGATGTACTCAGCAAATCTCCCATAGCCTTTCATCTCTATAAAGTCTAACACACAGCTTGCCTGTGGTGTCAGAACTCAGGTCGGCAGTTGCCCTTGGGAAGGAACTGACGGGTCATGGGGCCACTTTGATGTCTATGAGGAGGAAGGAGAAGTTCTCCTAGATTTAGGTCCTGCCTACTTGAGTGTCCATATATGAGACTCAATGCTTAAGACTAGTGCACTTTATGCACACAAATACACGTGTGTTGTGGAATAATCCTTTTGAACACTGTGAAGGTGTGTTGCTCATATTGTTTAGTAAATAGTCATCTGGCCAATAGCTAGGCAGGAAGAGGTTAGGCAGCAGACCCAGACTGAGAGAACACTGAGAAGAAGGGTGAGTCACCAACCAGATGCAGAGGGATCAGGAAGAAAATGAGGTAACAAGTCATGAACCACATAGCAGCATGTAAATTAATAGAAATGGATTAATTTGAATTACAAGAGCTAGTTAGTAACAAGCCTAAGCTATTGGCAGAGCATTTATAATTAGTAATGAGTCTCTGTGTGGTTATTTGGGAGCTGGCTAGTAGGACAGAAACTCCTGCCAAAATACATGTAGACAGAAGACAACTGAAGACCGACCAGCATGAGAATTTTACCTGGAACTCTCAGAACAATGTGTAACTTCAGAATAAGCCCAGTCACTTCTGTGCCCAAGTGTTACACAAACCATCTCCAAACCAGCAAACTGAGAAGGCTCCTTCTTTCATTCATTCATGTGGCCAGGGACCAGTGCTGGCCTTGGTGTAGTGGGACTGTGGGAATCTATTAGTACCTCCTTTTCTTTTTTCTTTCTTCCTTCCTTTCTTTCGTTTTATTTCATGTGCATTGGTGTTTTGCCTGTGTGTATATCTGTATAAGGGTGTAGGGTCCCCTCAAACTAGAGTTATTGATAGTTGTGAGCTGCCATGTGGGTGCTGGGAATTGAACCCAGGTCCTCTGGAAGAGCAGTCAGTGCTCTCAACCACTGAACCATCTCTCCAGCCCCCTCATCTTCTTAAAACACAAAAGTAAAAGTAATTCCTGGTGTTGAAATGGAGGGAAAACTTGAACCAACCCTCTGATTTCATTTGATGCTGGCTAGCAACCCAGGCTGTCTTGGGAGTTACTATGCAGACCAACCTTGCTTCAAACTCACAGCAATCTTCCTCCCTCAGCTTCTATGGTTGGCTGACTCTTGACTTATTTTAAAAGTCACTCAGAGGTGAAAAGCTTATACGGTGTCTTCTGACCAGGACATCTGCCTAGACAGTGTTTTCTCAAAGCAAACAAAAACAAACAAACAAAAATGGACACAGAGTTAGGGTCTGATGGAGGAAATGGTAGATCTTGAAGAACTTGAAGGAAATTCTCAAATAGTTAATAAAAAAGATTCTATTAGAAAAGAAGTCACTCGGCTATGTAGCAAAGGAACAGGTCTCTGCTGGCTTCACGGTGGGTATATAACAAAGTGTGTTTACTAGGGTGCAGCTACAGCTATGCAGTAAAGGAACAGGTCTCTGCTGGTTTCACGGTGGGTAACATGATGAAGTGTGTTTACTAGGGTGTAGCTACAGCTATGCAGTAAAGGAACAGGTCTCTGCTGGCTTCACGGTGGGTATATAACAAAGTGTGTTCCCTAGGGTGCAGCTCTTCACCTTGTTTCCAGGCATCTGAAATTGGTCTAGGAATTTGTCCAAATTGTGTCTAGCTCAAACAAGTTGAAACCAGTGACTCATTACCTGGGCATGCCAGGTGTTTGATGGGTGACCTTTGCTACCAAGGGTCAAACACTCCGCGCACAATAGCTGGTGTTTTCTGTATAGGTGGCCAACTGCTTCATTTCCCTTGTCTGTAAGCCCCTCTCCCCACACCTCAGAGCCCCCTATCCATACGTACCCCCAAACCCTTTCTATCCTCAAGAAGGTGGATTTGAGACTTGGAACTTTTCATCTCCTCATATTTGGCAACCCAATGAGCAAACTCTTGTGCCAAACACAGTGACTTCAGACACACATGGGGTAGGCAGAACAAGTGATACTTGGTGACAGTGTTAGGCATTTTTTTCCAAGTTGGCTTTTTGTTTGTTCTTTTTAAAGACCACACTTTTAAAAAACTGGCCTCTTCAGTTTGTTTCTTGGGCTGTACTCTTATTTACCACCCCTATTAAACCCTCAATAAAGAATGGGAGGAGGTTTGAAATAAAAAGAAGGACCAGTGGCCCCACTGGGTGACCCCCACTGCTTCATTCCACCAAGAAACCTGAGTGTCTGCTCTTAAGCAAGAGGGAAAAATTATTTGAGGAACATAAGAAATGGGACCTTTCTGAATGAGGGCTAGCTCAGACCAAAACAAAAACAAAATGGCGGCCATGCTCAGAGTTCTGGAAGATCACCAACTTTCTCCTTTCTGCTGATTTCTGTTCTATCTGGTTGCTTTAATTCTGACATGAGAAACCCAAATCTTTTCAACTAAGAACAGCAACACTATTCTAGATACCTTGTGTACACCGACTCATCAAATCCTCAAACAAACTTCATACAAGGAGGGCTTTGCTACAGTCACTTCCCACAGAAGAAATCCATGGCATGCAGCAAGCAGGAGGGGGAGCCAGGGTTCCAGCCCTGAACACCTGCTTCAGGCTTCTAGATGGTAGGCCAGCTGCACCCCATCAACAGAAAGCGTGCCGAACCGAAGAGGGCAAATGCCCCTTCATGGACAAGGGATAAGTGACTGGTCTTTTTGGTGCTCATTAGCTTTCTGTTTTTCTGGTAACAAGAAAATACTAGAACAGTCAGGCTTGGTGGTGCATGCCTTTAGTCCAGCACTTGGGATGGAAAGACTGGTGGATCTCTGTGACTTGAGGCTAGTCTGGTCTACACAGAGTTCCAGGACAGCCAGGGCTAGAGAAATCCTGGCCCTTCTACTGTGCAAAAAGTTGACAGCGAGTTTATACTTCTTTTTTCTCATGCACTAACATACATGTGCACACATGTTATCAGCAGCCAAGCAGAGACCTCCAACTCAGTGGCTCAGGCTCAGCTCTTCCTGTGGCACATCTCACATTCAGGCCTTTCAGCAGAGATGTTTCCCTCAGCAGAGTGGGTAGCTGAGGGAAGCAGAAGGCTGTTGCCAGGGGTCACCAGACTCAGACATGAAACATAAAGGGCCACTTTTAAAATGTGTGACCTTAAGGGAGTATGGCCTTCCCCTGGCTCAGTTCCCTCAACTGTTTGGGATGCCTCCAATTTCACAATGGGCCTGCTGAGAGGACTTGGTGAGGTCTCAGGCCATGAGTACCCAGTGTGTATCTGTCATCTACTAAGAATGCTAAAGTTACTGCTTCCTTCCTTGGAACAAAACGGTGATGCCTCTGGAAAGAGACCCCAGGGTTTTTGAAGCCAGGGTTTTTGTTTTGCCTTTCAGGATTAATTGCAGTCAGATTAAGAGTGGCCTGTTTCTTAGTCACCTTTCCCTGCTTGGGTACTCATACCTGCTAGCTCCTTCCCTTTGGTACAAAGATGGAGGATCCGAGGCTTTCTAGCCACTCTGCAGTTCCTTGAGTTTCACCACAGCCTCACTCTATTCCTGTCACAGCCTGGAAGTCGCAGAGAGCTGGCTATCTTGGGTGGTCCTGTATCCACCACAGCAGGGGAACCAGAGGCAAAGAACCCCAGGCCCACTTCAGATGAGAAAACATGGCGTAGGCAGGAGCTAGTAGGCTACCAAAGCCTCCTGCTGAATGTCGCATGAAGGGTGGGTTCAAGCCATCGTTAGTGGAGATTTTGGTCTGGTGATTGGAGAAGACCAGATTACCCTGCTGGGCCTGCTTTATTCTGTCTCCTCTAGGACCCGACAGGACCTCTCTCTGTACTTCTGTGCCTTCTCAAAAGCTCCTCCTGGGTCTACTCGACTTTCTCTCAGCATGGATTACAATGATATCTGCCCACCTATCTCAGTGCCTCCCCTGTAGGAACCTTGCTCCTTGGTGTTCTTTGATGCTGCTGCTGCCAAGACAATGGGCAGATTAAATTTTTCTCCTTGACAGGAAGTCCTCTGAAAATTTCACCTCAGGGAGATAACTGGAACTGATCCAGACTCCAGGCATAGATTCTCCAGGTAGCACACATCCCATGCATTAAACAGAAAATCCTTCCTTTGGGGACCGGCACGAAGATGATGCATTTCCTTACCTCTGCAGATCACTGATACCCAACTAGGGATGGCATCAGTGCCAGGTGGGGGACTGTCTCTGCAGCCTTGCTGGGATGACTTGGAAAATAAGTTTGCTGTGGGCAAGCCACCCACACATACTTGGACTCATCAACAATGATGCTTTATCATTATTGAGTATTACCAGCCCAATTGTACCAGTATCAATATATAGATGACAAGCACTGGCATTGTGATTCACTTACATTTCTTATTTTTAATTATATGTATGCATATGTATCTATGTATGGGTATATGTGCATGAGTGCAGGTACCCAGGATCCCAGAAGAGGGCATCAGATCCCATGAACTGGAGTTACAGGAAGTTGTGAATAGCCCAAGATGGGTTCTGGGAACTGGGGTCCTCCGAAGGAGTGATTTGTGCTCTTAACCACTTTCTCCAGCCTCTCACTTTCAGTTTGGCTCATTTTGGTGAGTTTCAAGGAAGGTCATCATGAAAACATATGGGCTTTATTCCTATATTGTCTTATACAAAACAATCTCTGGAGCTGATTTCAGTGCCTTCCAGTAAAAGAAGCGGGGGAGGGGGGTGTGCAAGAAAGAAGAGGAAGTGAGACTGTCCTTTGTTCAGACGTTGAGCTTGTGAATCTGGGCTGGAGGTCAGACTGCAGACCACCAAAGGCTCAGCCTGTGCACTATACGCACTTAGCAGAGACAGCCAACTGGGACTCCTTCAGTTTGGCACTAGCATCTCTCTGGCCACATGACTCAGAATGACTTTTCAAAAAGCAAATAATTTAAGGACTTAAATTGCACTGTGAATTGAATACAAATGCCATCAGACGCTGGAACTTGAACCAGACTTAGACACTCCTTAAAAACAACACTTCATCTGCAGCACTTGAGAGGCAGAGGCCACAAATGTGAGGCCAGCCTGGTCTACCTAATGAGCTTTAGCCTGGTCTACATAGCAAGTTCCAGGCCAATGGGGATACCCTTTGCCAAAAAAGCCAAAACAAAAAAAGAACCCCTACATAAAACAAAACAAACACACATTAAAAACAAAGCTCAACAAGTACACTCAAAAACGAAAAGAAAACAAACCCTAAATGATTTTTAAAAAACAATAAAAAACCCACAAACAAACAAACAAAAAACTTCACCATAACCTGAACCAAAGTAGCAGTGACTGTTTAAATTGGACAAATTACATGTAACTTTATCTTTTTTAGAGGTGGTTTCTCACTAAGTTGCTCAGGTTGACCTCAGACTCCTGGGCGCTAGTAATCCTGCCTCAACTTCTTGACTAGCTGGACTTAGGCATTCACTCCTGCACCAGACTCTCAATGTCCTCTTTTTATAAGTGCTTTATTCTGTGGTATCCAACCACATTTCAGTACCATTTTTACAGTAAAACAAACAAGAAACAACGAAGACTTAAAAAAACAAAACCAAAAACCTTTAAGTACATAAATTATTGTGCTCTTTGACAAATGTGGGAATGTAGCTTAAGGATGCTTCTTCAAAGAATTAAAATGCTCTTGGGAAAAAGAGTGTTTCGGTTTATAGCAATTACAGAAAAATAATAATACCGTCTCAGTTTGCACTACAGCTGTCAGGAATGTGGAGTCAGGTGCTTTGTCACTATTGGTCATCTGTGGTGAACAGTTTATATGAAACAGAAACTCTGAGGGCTACTAACATTTTCAGAGTCGGAGAAATTTTGCTTTTCTCAAAGTAAGCCAGGGGGGTCTCCCAAGGCTGATATCAAGTCAAAGGGGAAAAGTGTTCTACTAAAATCAAACATCCAATATTGCAACAAGTTCGGCAGAATTGAGATTTTGTTTTTAAACAAGAAAATCTGGACTCTCTTTCATTGGTTTACAGAGAACAAAGCAAGGAAGGATGCTAACAGGGCATGAATGTTGGGATAAAAGGATCGTCACACCCATCTGTCCTGGTACTTCATATCATGGATACCAACTAAGAGTCAGCTTCACTCTGCCAGTCAAGAACTGACCGCAGGGCTTTGTGGAAAGCCTCCAAGTGTGTCCTGTTCTTGTCAAACACTGGCTTGTTCTTCCCCTTGGAGAGATGAAGGTGAGGGACAGCTGTCCAGGAAGGAAGCCCCCTGGTGGGCCTGGAATGAAGGGAGAGAGGTTTGCAGGGAAACCGGCCCACGTGGCACCCTAATTAACTTCCTTATTCAACAGGCTCGCTGAGCTGATGCTAGGCAACTCTATGTACTCAAGAGCCTCTCAGTGGCAGGACTTGGAGGTGGAAGTGCTCCACAGGAACGGTCTCAAAATAATGAAAACTCCCCATGGCAGGACATGACCATCAACAGTGGCCGCTTTTTATGTTGAGAACTAACTCTCTGACAGCAACTCACACTTGGTTAGAGAGCCCCAGAAGAAAGTGGCAGCAGCATATGAACAGAGCAAGAATGGGCAAGACCTCTTCTCAATTCCTTTCCTTACATAACTCTAGAACCATCCCTGGAAGACAATGTCAGCACCATCTGCGGACACAGAAGAGATCCTTGTGTGCAAACTCAGGAGGTCACTTTTACCTGCGAATGACCTGACCACTCTGATTCTACAGGAGTTACCCCATGAAACTCCTCCTCCCACTTCCATGGCTTCAGAATGGATGTTCTCAAAGTCTGGCATTAACCTATCTCCTAAGGTCAGTCCTCCAGAAAGAAAGGCTGCATGAAATTCTTTTAAAGCAGAGAAACCCAAGTGGCATTCTTGAAAAGCCTTCCCAGCACTCACAGACACCTGTTCAGAGCAAGCCCGAGGCTTGGGATTCTGTGGATAGCATTGAAGTGCTGGTGCTTCATAGCTGTGAAGATTCCGGAATTTCTTCCAGGAAGTGAGAGTGGGAATGAGCACACACACAATAGAGATCAGAAGATCTGGGCCGCATGCCACTCCCTTCCAGGCTCAGGCTTACCCTCTGCCCATAGCGCTACACAGCTTGACCTCTCTCGGAACTGGAAAGTGATGGATGATACATGCAGAAATATATCACCTTTGAGGTTATGAGTCCCCCAAAGGGGCACTGTATTAACAAGTCCTCAGTAAGTCACCTTATAGAGCTAAATGTAAACACACATAACTGGGTAAAATCGATGTTCTCACTGGAGTCCAAATCTAGTCACTCCACATCAGAGGGGACTGGCCTGGCTTTCTAATAATTAGCATCACTTCTTCCTCTTGGTGCAGTTTCCCAGGCTGACCTCCGCTACAGTAACCTTCCCCTTACTTTCAAAAGCCTGGCGCTTCTCAATGTGCTTTCAAAATACTATGCTTTCCATTCATGAAGCAACAGGAAAAGCTGCCCGCCTTCAGGCAAATGCTAAAAAAAAGACAAAAGAAAAACAATACAAAACACCCCAAACCAGGCTAGGCATGGCAGTACAGTCCTGTAGTCCCAGCTATTTTTGAGTAGGAGGACTGTGTAAACAGGCTGAGCAGAACAGCAAGGCTTCTGATTTAAACAAATAAAACCAACCAACCAACCAAACAAACAAATACACAGCAAAACCAATCAATACAAAGCAGGATGATAGCCCCGGGTGGTGGTGGCACTGGCCTTTAATCCCAGCACTCGGGAGGCAGAGGCAGGCGGATCTCTGTGAGTT
>LOJH01013513.1:7300-24768 GCA_001685095.1 Ellobius talpinus
TCCAAACTGCTTCCTGCTTTTTGTTGGGTGAAGTAATTTTTGGGGGTGTTCATTTTTGGGTGGTCTTGGTCCATCAAACCACATTCATCTGGAATTAATCCCCAGGTTCTCATGTTCTGTGCAAACAAAAGCAGAACCTCTTTTCCAAATCAACAAATCCTTAGGGCCAAATTTTGGACTCAAGATACCTTTATGTTGGTTTAGCTTAGCAGTCCATACAATGAAATGTCTCTCTGTACTTAGCTCCTTCACAGTCAAAAAATTAAAAAGAAAACACAATAATATACATAATCCAGACTTTGTGTATATTTCATCTTTACATGGTTTATTTTTCTTACCCTATTACTTTTTCTACAAGTTTAATATTTATCTTATTATCTTTACTCCTTTAATATATGACTTTCTGTATTCTTTTATATTACATTTATGTCTCTTTACTCTTTTTCTTCTCTCTGCCAAGCCTATGTACATTTTTTAGCTTACTGTGACTCATTTAAAGTTCTTTTATGTCTGAATCTGTCCTTTTGTGTATCTGTAATTCTTTGCTGTCCTGGAGAGCTTTTTAAAAGCTAAGCAGAGGCCTGACCAGGACTAAGGTTGCTTTGTCTTTTGGCTCCACCCAGTCCAACATGTCTGAGGCATACTCACTGCCTCTGCAAGCCAAGCACAGTGCCCCAGTTCCAAGTATGAAGCAGGTCTATGTTGTGCCATTAAGCAGTTTGTAACGTGTTGCTCACAAACCGCATTTAAATGCTTAGTCTCCTGAAAGAGCCAGAATTCATGCTGGCAGCATGACCCAGCAAGCTGCCATTTCAAAACCATGTGGATTTTTTTCTGCTACCACTGGATCAGGAAGACCTCTCTTAAAGGAGCTATGGCACGCTGCTAGTGAACAGCAAGAAGCTGTGTTAAACTCTATTTGTGTTTGTGTGTGTGTGTGTGTGTGTCTAGAATTCCTTTTTAAGCTCTCTCAGGTTTTAAGTGGATTTAGTTGACCACAATGGGCACCAATTTGTTGGCAGAGACTGCTAGTTAGTTCCCAGCTGCTCAGCCCCAAAATAATCCCTCAGAAACTATATTTTAAATCACTGCTTGGCCAATCACTTAATTGTATTGCTAGCTAGCTCTTATATCTTAATTTAACCCATTTCTGTTCATCTGTGTATCACCACATGACTGTGGCTTACCAGCAAGGTTCTGGTGGTCTGTCTCTGGTGGCAGCTACATGGCATCTCTTGACTCAGCTGTCTTTATCCCAGAATTCATTTTATTTTTCCCCACCTACCTCTGTTCTATCCTGCCATAGGTCCAAAGGAGTTTCTTTATTAATCAATGATAATCATAGCATACAGAGGGAATCCCACATCAGTCTTGGATCACAAGAATGCAGACTCACTGCTATAGTCAACATATTCTATACATAGCCCCCACCTTAGATGTCACCCAGCAACCTCCACACAGCACTCATTTCTATAAACCTCCATCTAGTTTTTCTTAGCAGTGAGATCCCTCCATTCTCTGCTACCTACAGAGTCATTTAAATAGAGAAATCTTTATAAATTCAATAACTGTACATAAACATTCACAAGAAAACAGAAATGTGACTTTTCCTGGACTGACCACATACAATGCTGTCTGGAACAAGTACAATTTATCTTCTACAATGGAAACTTGTCTTCTAGGTTTTCATTGTTCAAGGAAAAGGAGACTGCCTGGTACAGAGAGACAAGAATGTTGGAGACTCCATTTCTACCATCAGGAATAAATGTTGTCAGCAATTTCCCTTTGTTGAATTCTAGGAAGAGGGATAGAGAGGATCAAAAGAGAAAGAGAGAAGGAAAGATCTTGTTATTGTCTTATCGCTGCTGACTTATTATTGTCACTGACAACACCTAGACAAGCCAGCTATCTTCTTTTATGATCCCATAAGAGGAGATGGTGGGTGGGGTGGTTCTGCACCACAGGCTGAAGAGCAATGGACCTGATTGACATGTGAGATGTATGATGTATAGGCTATAACAGTAGCTACCCTGTTTCAATGACAGGGTGGCTTCATGTACTGTCCACAGCCCTCTGTTTAGGACCTGGTTATCTGGAAAGACTTTGCCCTGCCTGGGAGATGACTCTTTCCAGCATTAAACAAATCAGAAAAAAAATAATTATATAGAACAATATTTCAGGCATTGTACAACAAGAAGCTCATGGTTGTAATGGTCAAAGGGGTAACTGACGATGGCCCAGCTTGCTGTCTGGAGGCAGAGGCCAAAGTTCAGGGAAATAAACCAAAATCTATCCATGTTCTCAATAAGCTAAAGAGAGCATAAGAATGCTAAAGAGCTGGAAGTAGGAAGGAAGCTTGAGAAAAGAGAATGCTGCAGAGAAAGAGACAGAACTCTAAAGAGAAATCTCCTCAGGTCTGTGGTTGAGTATAGATCCATGCACACATGAGAGGAAAATTCCACTAGAAAGCTCTTAACTTCATAATTCCAGAACTTGTACTGAGTTCAGAGTGGTCTGTGATCCCACCAGCCAAAATTTAACAGTGGAACGGTGGATAGAATTCTTAGGAAGCTTATGTTTGTAGATGTTAAACTGAATGAGACTGTCCATAGCTGTGCTACCGATCGATGCCTAAAGGCAAGCCTTGCAAGGATCCAGCTTATCTGGAAGTCACTTAGCTGTACACCAGAACAAAGGCCAACACTGCTTGAAAAACCCTTAGAAAATATGCTTTCCAATAAAGTAACATTCACAGCATTGACCACAATATAGAGAATGAGATTGACTTTAAAAGTTATCACATTTCTTATAACCACAGTATAAAAATCAATGTCAACTTAAATGACAAGATATGAGAAATACCCAAATCGAACTTCCAGGCATTTTAAATAATAAAATGGAAATATACTGAAAGGCTTCAGATACAGGTTTCAAGAGAACACAGAGACAGATTGTTGGGGAGTTAAAAGTTTACCAGAAGAATTATTGGAAACCATGGGCAGACAAATGGACAACAGCACAGTGTGGGACTCTGAAGAGAGTTCAGATCCCAGTGCCAGAGATAGACAGCTTGGCAGGGACTCTAAATAGAAGGATCAGCCCATGTGGTAGAACCAGAGTTTAGGCTTCTTGAGAAGATTTAGCAAGAGCCCATGACTAGATTCTCTGATTTCCTAGCAGGGAAAGGAGTATAGGACAGGCTGTGTTGCCACCCCCTGGTACCATTGATGCAAACTCACTTTCACAGGTAAGGAGTCTAGGCACCTGGAAGTCTATTAGCTGGAGATCCACAGGCAGTGATCTCTGTAGGATGCCTGCTGGTATTATGAGAGTGGGGGAGCTGCTATTATAGCCTGAACAGCAGTCTAGTTGAATTCTAACAAATCTAGAATAACGTTGATAGCAGGTTAAACAGTGCAAAGGAAAATTTGTGAGATTTAATGATGGGGAGCAGTCAGGTATAATGGCTCAGATCTACAATCTCAGCACTCAAAGATACTGAGGCAAGAGAATCACAAGTCTAAGGCCATCCTGAGCTACATAGTGAGCTGCAGACATCCTGGGCTATAGTGTCTATAGCTTAAGACACTATCTTAAAAGAAGAAGAAAGTGGAGGATGAGGAAAATGGAATGGAGGAGGAACAGAAGAAGAGGCAAGTGTCCAAAAATGAAACATGGGGAAAACAAAGACTTAAATGTTAACTGAGCAAGGCATTCCACCACAGGGAATGGGCTCCAACAAGCTAGCTTATGCACCAGGGATAGCTCCTGGTCCCACTTCCAGGGGAGCCTCAAACAGGTCAAGTTACATAACTGTAGTATGCCAGGCTTTGTTGACACCCCATGAAAGGCCTTACCCTTTCTGAGGAATGGATAGGGAGTGGGCTGGGTGGGAGGAAAGTTAGAAGGGAGGGGGAACTGAGGTTGGTATGTAAAGTGAATAAAAAATTTAAAATAAAAAATGTTGGACTATAGGAAATATTAAACCATCTACCAGGTATGACTGGAGCTCCGGAAAGGAAAATATATAGAACTATTAATCATATTTTTCTAATTTTAATGGGCCCAAAAAGCTGACCAATCTAAAGTGAAGAAAGGATATCAAGTTAAGTCCTCCAGACCAACAAATAAATAAAAAGGAGTGATTGTAGTTAAAATTGGTGGTTTAAAAGAAGCATTGAAAAAAGTGGACAATAAAATGACATTTGTAGGGGCATAAGGGAACTGAACAAACCCATATTTAAATTTAGTAAATTAACAAATATTATCATATACATATAAGTTAGTGTTACACAATGTTAATCTTAAATAATCCAAAACAGAAATCAAATGTGGGAATACGTATTGAGGAATGTAGTAAAGATTTTAATTTCAATTTTCATTTTCCTCTATTATTTGAATTTTATTGCCAGAAAAATATGTTTCTTTTGTAACTGTGTGTTTTTAAAATTCAAAGTTTAGTCATGGGGGTGTGATGGCTATTCTTGGTTGTCACCTTGACTATATCTAAAATGAACTACAATACAGAAATGGAGGTTACACCTGAGATCCAAATCTTGAGGCAGGAAGACACAGGTTTTTGATCTGGATAATATTTAAATTAAAAGATCAAATATTATTAAAATTAAATGATCTTATAAATCAGTCTGCATTGAGACAATACATTTTAAAAATGCTATTTTTAAAAAGTGCTCATGTATGAAATCTGTGCAAGATCTCAACTTCAGAGAGGATGAAATGTAAACATGAGCTCACAAATACGCTGAAAAATAAAGCATATTTACAATTACAGCAACAGAAACACACTATTTCTTATATGTGAGGCCTATGGGGATTACACTTAAAACAAGGAAGGCAGAATACTAAAAATGTATGTAGACATTTTTTTACTGAAAATTTCAGTAAATCCATACAGGGTTTAATAAACTAAAATAAACAGTGTGGTATTTTCAACAATCGTTTAAAAAACACCACAACCTGCAACAATATTGGTGAAATTTCTTTAGCTATCGGGTATTAGATTTAACAGAGTATAAAATGGAAGCTTGCGAAAGTGTTCTGATAAAATATTCAAGGCAAATAACCATGAAGCAAAAATAATTTGTTCTGCTTCCTTATACAAATAGAAGCAGAAAACAGCGTCATACCAAACACCTGAATTCGAGTAAAACCAACATAGCCACAGGAAATCACTGGGCTCAGAAGCTTAACAGTGACCCTCATTACTTATTTCTAAAACTGAATAGACTATCATGTATTAATTTTTTAATAAAAACTAATTTATAAAACAATTTCCAAAGACTCTAAATGAATAGCTCTGGAATACAAACATACATACATACATACATACATACATACATACATACATAAATGTGAGCATGTGTGAGTGTGTGTGTACATATGACAAATCATAAAGTTTGAATATACTCATTTTATGAAGATTTTTATGTCTGTGTTTATGTTTATATGTGTGTGCATATGTGTGTATGTGTGTGCATGTTTTGTGTGTGTGCACACACACTTCACAGCACACACATGTGGGGAGGGCAAGGACAAATATCCAGACTTGATTCTCACCTCCTACCCAATGGAATCCAGGAATCAAACTCAGGTCATCAGGCTTAGAAGCAAGCAACCATATCCACTCTGATCGTGGCAATCTGAGCAAGGCATTATCAAGGGAGTGATTCTCTCCTAAGGTTCAAGAAAATTTCTCCAAGAAGTTAATTAGAGTGCCACTAGCTTGGTGTCATGCTTTTAAACATATTAAAAATGATGTTACTTTCCCGAAAATCACTGATAATATTAAAAGGACCAGAACACAATAGATGTCTGCAAACAAAAATACCCCAGAGTTTATGAAGAGCAAATAAAACGTCCAACCACAAAAGAGACAGCGTTGCTAAGGTAGGAAGAGAAAAGTTGACATTGTCACATGAATCTCAGTGGTTCCATCCAACTACGGGTGAATTTAAGAACTATTAAGGGATAGTGGCTCAGCCAGTGTGGCCAGGAGTTGGCTCCTGCTCTGTCCCAGTCTGTCTAAGCATAACATCTTGTTTGTTCATAACGGAGCAAATTGTCCTTGACATACGTTGAGTCTTCATCTCAATAGCATTTTGTAACTTCGACACCATCCTTCCAACCATAAAGCTGTCCCCAGTGTAAGCCACGATTTATGCAATGGTGTTTGCACTGGATGCTGTTCTCACTACTGTGACAAAATGCCAGACTCAGGGGAAGAGGGTTTCTTTTGGCTCATGGTGTGAGAGCATGGTTTATCATAGCAAGCAAAGCATGGCAGTCCGGAGCGTGAGATGGCTGGTTGCACTGCGCCTGTGCTCAGGAAGCGGGGAGCGATGATTGCTGGTGCTGAACTACTTGTTCTTTCTTCCCTTTTATTCAGTCTGAGATCCTATCAGATGGGATGTTCCACCTGCAGACAGAGTCTCCCCCTCAGTGATTGCTTCTCTGTTTCTGTAATAAACACCACAGCCAAAAACAACTTCAGGAAGAAAGGACTTGTTTTAGCCTACAGTTTCAGAGTGGTAAGTCCATCATGGTGTGTATGGTATAACATAGCCCCAGGAACAGGAAACGAGCTGATCACTTTTCATCCACACAGAAAGCAGAGAGAGACAGAGAGAGACGGGGAGAGCGGGAAGGGGAGAGGGAAAGGAAAAGGGAGAGAGGGAGAACAGGAAGTAATTGAAGCTACTCTCAAGGTCCATCCCCACCACCATGCTTCCTCTAGCAGGTTCTACCCCCTAAAGTCTCTAAACAGTATGTCACCAACAGGGGACCAAACGTTCAAATACATGCGCCCATTGCTGACATTTCTCGTCCAAACCACTACATCCCCTCGATCAATTTTCTCTCAAAAAGTTGTTGCAAACATACCCAAAGATATGCCTTATTAATGTCATAAACGTTTCTCATACCAGCTAAGTTGACAATCAGAATTCACCATCACAATCCCCAAATAAGATCCATTCTTTCATTTCTTTATTAAATTTATTATGCAATAAATATGTCCAGCACTTTGCCCTACGCTGGATTCAGAGCACACGTTAGCAAAAAAGGAAGCATTTGTATGTGGAGATAACAGGCAAGTGAACAGTTTGGTACAGAAAAGGAAAAGACGATGTTCCCTTCCACCCGTCTCTAGCATCACATTTGGATGGTGCTGTCCTCAGTTTATTGATAGAGTGGTGATTAATGTCTAAGGAGTACAAGACACATTCTTCATGTGGCTGACCATGAAGTCAACAAAACAAATCAATTATCCTCTTCTTGCTGAAGATAGATAGATAGCAGCCGCTCCGTTCGCACCTGTAATAAGCCACAGTGCACGTGGGAAAGCTTAGGAATGATAGGCAAAGGAAGTCCCAAGATAGAGCTTAACATCATTTCCCATTTAATAAAGAAAAGTTACTGGAACACAATAAATAGCATTAGTTATGAGAAATATTTCTTCGGCTTTATAAGTTAATTAAATGTGAAAGAGAATTTTTAAAAAAAACGCATAAATATAGCTGAGGCATGTTATAATTTCAAAGGATAGTAAAGACGAAATAAGTGACTCGGCTCCTGTAGGGTTTAATCTTCCTTGTTAATTAAATTTGGAGTCACCTAGGAGGTTCACCTCTAGGCATGTCTATGAGCATGTTTCCCAGGAGGGTTGTCTGAGTGAAGACCAAGCCTGAGTATGGGAATCACACCCTCAAGGTGTGGTATTCCAAATGGAATAAAATGGGAGTGAGGGTCACCTGATCTTCAGGTTTGCCATTCACTCTTTGTTTCCTGACTGTGGATGCAACGTGACTAGCCGCCTTAGACTCCCATGCTTCTCTATCACGGTGGGCTTTATTCTCTCCTAAAACATAAAAACCAGAACAAATCCTTCTCCCCGTAAGTTGGTTCTGGCAGCCTTGGGGTGGGGTTGGGGCGAAGGTAAATAACACAGACTCAGACAGTCAAACTACCTACTGAAGGTCTCAACTCAACTCACAAACTAGATTTCAGTGGGAACTGGGCCTCCTAGCATCCAACCACTACATTTATTGTTACTAGAAAATTTTTTGAGGAGGAGAAAGGGGCCCATCAACATAACATGTAATAAAGGCTAAATTTATTTAAAGACAGGAGAATAGTGAATAGCTTTTTTTAGATTTTTTATCTATCTCTGCCAAAAATAATTTTTCTCTACATGAATCACCATTTAGTTGATTTACCTTTTTCCACAAAAGGGAAAAATTATGTGTCTTATTAAAAAAAATAGCAGAGCTGAGAAGATATAGTTCAGGTGGTAGAGGGCTTGCTTATGGGCATAAAGACATGAGTTCAATCACTAGAACCCACATTAAAAGTTCTGAGTATAGTGGTTAGTGTGTTTTTGTGATCCTAGCACTGGGGAAGTAGAGACACAAAGATAATGATGATGGTGATGATGATGATGATGGTGGTGGTGGTGATGACGATGATGGTGGTGGTGGTGATGATGATGATGGTAGTGGTAGTGTTGATGATGGTGATGATGGTGGTGGCGGTGTTGATGATGGTGATGGTGATGATGATGATGAATATGATGGTGATGATGATGATGATGGTGATGATGGTGGTGGTGGTGGTGGTGGTGATGGTGATGATGATGGTGATGATGATGAATATGATGGTGATGATGGTGATGATGATGATGATGATGGTGGTGATGGTGATGATGATGATGGTGGTGATGATGGTGATGGTGGTGGTGGTGGTGGTGGTGGTGATGGTGATGATGATGGTGATGATGATGAAGATGATGGTGATGATGGTGATGATGATGATGATGGTGATGATGATGATGGTGGTGATGATGGTGGTGGTGGTGGTGATGATGATGGTGATGATCGTGATGATGATGATGATGGTGGTGGTGGTGGTGGTGGTGATGATGAATGGTGATGATAATGGTATTGTATCTCCCAGCAATTCAGATATTCTTACCCTTGAAAATCAGATGGTATGAAGAGCTGCTGTGGACTGAGAGCTACATTCTAAAAACTACACACTAAAACTAAGTGTTTGGTTTCCTCTAAACAGCTTTTGACAGAAAGCCTCTCATTATATTTACACATATACTCTGTAAATGTTTTCAATCTGTAACTTCATCTAAGATGTTTCATGGCACCTGGGCTTTCGTGCTGGAGCCTACAGGTTTCTTTCTTCACTAAAGCTTCTCTTTGAGCAAGCTTACAGTCCTAAGGCTTTCCAGAAAGAAAACATGCTGGAATCAACCAGAAGAGTGCAAGTCAACGAAGTGTAGGGCCCATTTCAAAAGAAAAACAGACACTATTACATTATTATACAAGAACTAGGAGTCCCATATTTTCTGTATCAACATCCATCTAGGATACATGTTTGTGGCATTTTGAATTGTATACTCCAGGGGCAGGAGAGAAGCAAAGAAATATTTGCACATATTTAACAGATGATGACCTCAGAGCTACCACTATTCTTTCCTTTATTCAAAGACTATTTATTTAACATATAATGCCAGGTGAAGATCTAAAAACATGGAGTACATCAATAAACAAAAAAACCCTGATGAGCATGGAACAGAAGAAGTAGGGGGATGTGGGTCTTAGCATAATTTTTAAGCATGTGACCATATTTTCTATTCAAAGTACAACTTTAACTTTAAAAATCTTGCTTTCATGGAATTTCATTGTAAGTGAAAGGGAAAATACACACTCAACTCAATAAATATATCATGTGTGAGATCATGTGTTTAAAAAGTAAAGACTCAAGAAAGGTCAATCTCATCAGGAAGATGGGTCAGAGCCCTGAAGAAAAGTTTGAGAAAGACATCCTGAGAAAGTCAGAAATGGGCAAAGATTTGCAGAAAGTCAGCAGCTATAGCAAGATGTCTGCCCCAGAAAGACAGCTGTTGAAACTTCTAGCTGTTTCTTAGATTTTTTTAATGATCATATAAAAATCAAGACTAGAATATGGGTCACTAGAGACTAGGGAGGAAGGACTAGATGGTATTGGATTGGGTACCTAAGTACAGTTGTGTAGAGAAGTCATACTAATGCTCTGTAGAGTAGTAGAAGAGTTATATAAACTATAAACCAATTTACAGAGTTCAAAATCACTAGAGAAAAACTTGAAGATTCCCAGCACATAGGAGTTTCAATATTTCTGAAATTAAAAATGCTGATCGCACTAATTTGTTTATTATGTATATATAAAATTAACATAAATAAATACAAATACTATGTCAAGTCTTTGTAAGAGGCTACAAGGAGGAAGCATATTCTGGGCAGAGCATGGGAGACACACTAAGTGACCACTGTGTTTCAAAGGAGGGAGAAGAGGAAGATGAAAGGGCGGGGACCCAGAGTCAACAGTGGGCAGGTTGTGTCAGATCTCGTGACTGGTTTTGCTCTGAGATGGGGATCTGAGAGGAGCAGTAATTAGACCTGACTTCTGTTTTAGCAAGGAAACTCTGCAGATGGATTGTAAATAGCCTGTAGGGGAGCAAAGAAGAAGAAAGGTCCCTCAGAAGTTATTCCAGTTACTCGGGTGAAGAGTGATGGTGTTCACTCTGGGGTTCAGTCCTCAAAGTAGACTGGGAAGAGATACTTGGAGCTGAAATAATTCTCTGGTTTTCTGAATTAATACAGGACGTGAGAGAAAGAGGAAATTCTATACATCTACTAGGTACCATTACAAGGAGGATAAACAAACTTCCATCAGCTATATATATATATATATATATATATATATATATATTTGAAAGGCTACAAAGAGAGCAGAGAGGAGGGGGAAATTATATAAAACTGAAGAGTTTGGTTTCTTCTACACAAGCTGAATGTGAGATGCCTATTACAAGCAAATAGAAATGCAGAGTAGATCGTGGGACGTAAGGAAAGAGATCTAGCATAAAAGCACACATTGAAGAGTCATCACATAGGAGCGTTATTTAAAGCTGTAAACACAGAGAAGAGGGCCAAATTCTGAGTCCCAGAGCTATACAGAATCAAAAATCTAGGTAGAAAAAACAATGATGGAGAAGGGTGACCTAAGAAATATCACTAAGACTTAAGCCCAGACTGATCAAGGGAGAGACAAGAAACAAGAAAAGATAAAAAATCTTTCCCCCTCCTGTGGTCTTCAGATTACTAAGTAGAGTTGGCAAGGTGTAGGTCATTGGTGGCCTTAGAAGGGCAGTTTTGGTGGCATTTACTGAAACAAAAGCCAATTGAAATGGCTTAATAATTAATGGGAAGAGAAAAGTTGCAAGGAATTAGTTTTTTTGCTACAGAAGAGAATAAACAACTGTATTAGTTAATAGGGGAAGTGGAATCGGGGATCTTGCTTTAGTATTGGAGTGAAAGAACAGCATATGGAAATGTTGATGGCCGTCTCTAGCAAAGAAGGGAGGGGATAGTGCAGAGGTAACCTGCTCAGTCGATATCTGTGTAGCAAAGAGATGAAATCTTGTTAACCAGCTATGTTCAGGCCAAAGCAAAGATACTTTCCAGAGGAACAGGCAAGGAAACTGAAGTGTGGCTGTTAAGTGTTGGCAGCGAAATGTAGGTTTCTAGAAATTCTACCCCAATTGCTTTTATTGTCTCTTTGAAATAAGTTTCTCACCTGAGAATGAGATCCCAGGAGTAAAACAGGGAATGAATGTAGGACAGTCTCCTTCTAGGTGAGCACGGGAGGAAGGGCTCCGGAGATGGACTGGCTGACTGCCCGAGTGTGTGATCATGAATCTAAAGTGAAATAAGATAGCGCACTGTTCTTTCCCTCTAGAGACATCCAGTTGTGTGGTGCAGACATAGAAAGGCAGAGATTCTGTTTATCTAGGTGGTGGCTTTGCCAAAAAGGAGGAAGAATTTTGTGGTAGACACACAAGAATCATTATGATAATGGACCTTAAGCTGAATCTCAGGAGGCAGAGCAAACCCAAGTCCACACGCAGCCTCTGTCCTTCTCTATTTGTCTTACCTTGCATGTGAAAGAGAGACCATATTTTCCACACTTTCTAAAACTAAATACAGTAACCAAGCCCATATTCATGACTACTCAGTTAATAAGCACTGATGGTCTAGTCACTTATGGGTGTGAAATATAGCAAGTCCCTCAATCTCCAGAAACCCTTCCAAAGACAAGCCCCACTGTCCTTGACAGATGGTCTATAATTTTTATATTTGAAACACCATATGTCGAGTGCCAAAGCACTCTACATACTTAGCTTCGAATTTTTAGGTTGGGGTGATAATGTATTTGGTAGCACCTGTGCTTTATAATGTGCCATCCAGAAGCTTCTATTTTCTCCTCCCCACACATTCATCACCTCGACCAGATGCTCCCAATTTCCTGCTTCCTCAGAGCACAGCCTGGCCAGCCTGGGATGGCCTCCCATCTCACCAGGTCTTATGTAAGAGCCCTGGTCCAGGAGCGCTGAGCTGCCATCTGTCTGTTGCCCTTCCTGTTTCCTAGAGATCACTGGATCCCTACCTGCTGTCTCAGAAACATCTGAGGGATGAACTCACTTGTTTTCCATCTCATTGATCTCTTCATCTCTAACTCGCAGATGTCTCTGATCCTCTTTAGGACTGACATCCCTGATCTGGTCTTACCTAGGTACCACTGATGGCACCAATAGAATATGACTGAGTGCTTCAGCATAGACACAGACATTGCCAACCTCATTCAAAAGATATGGATGTGTAAGCATCCTGACATTCTCACTCTGAGTCACTCAACATTCTTGTGATGACACAGATTTAAAGCTAGTCACCTTCTTTAATACATTTGACAAAATAGCATTTTAAGTAGATATTGCTGTCAAGTTGCTATCTTGGGAACAAGGTGTACCGCCAGGGACTCAGATGGGAACATACCTCATTATGAATGCCCTGTCATTTACGTTGCTTAATTTTTATTTCAAGCACAGAATCAGAATGTCCACAAAGGTGTTTTTCACCTTTGTGACTTTGGCTTTGACTTTTGAAACTAAAATCATTTCTGATATAATTATTTTTAAAGTTGGGCACAAGTATCATAAACTAGAGCAAGAAATTACTGCTAAAGGCAAATGTATTTTGTGCACAATTACTCATAATTGGTAATAATATGATTCTTAAGGCAGGTACACTGTCCTAGATTCTGGGCATACAGAGACAAAGAAATTAGACACAAGTTCTTCCCTAAGGATTGACAGCCTATGAGGGAAAACAAACATATATAGTTTAATTAATTCCATTTAATTTAAATGGAATTCTATTACAAAAGCATTTCTAGACCAGATTTTGAAGAGTCAGTATTGATACTTTTTTTCTAAGTTTAAAACAAAAAAAAATCTACCAAATAGAAGGTTGAAAGCTATAATTCAGTAAAAAACAAAACAGGAATCCTCATAATGAGTTCATTGGTCCATTTTTCCATGGGCAGACAGAACCCAGGGATTAAGTTAAGACTCATCTCAGATGTCTTAGTCCTCCTAACAACTCAATGTCTTAATCTTGTTAGCTTGACATCCAAGCATATTTCTTTGCAATACTGAAATAATTTCCACTTTTTCTAGTTCTTTCTGTCTAAGCATCTTTACTTGTACATGCTTGCTTATTAAATGCTTGGCAAAAGTCATATTCATATATAACATGAATCATATACATATATATATGTAACAACAGGTCTCACACAGTTATACAGTTATACATCTGGAATAATCTTCCCATACAGGAGGCAGACATCAGCTGAAGCTATGCACATATGAACGGAGCATGTTTGATACAGAGTAGACAACTCTCTACATGCAAAGTTGAAGATTGTTGGGTGTCTTCCTCTCTACCATCCATTAATTTTGACATTTCTTAAGCTGAGACAGAAGATATATTTCTGCACAAATACAACAGTCCTTCCATTTTCGAAAAGTTTGTTTGTGAGATAGTGATTTTTACCTTGAGGACTTTGACTTTCACTTTTGAAAGTGAAATCATTTCTATTACAATTGTTTCTTTACTTATCTATTTATTTTAAAACAATCTTTTCTCATTTTATATACCAATTCCAGTTTATTATAATTATTTTTAAAGTTGGATATGGATGCAATGAAATCACATGATAAACTAGAGCAAGAAATTACAGCTAAAGGCAAATGCATTTTGTTCACAATTACTTATAAATGAGAATATTATGATTCTTGGCTATGCAGCCCAGGTTAGCCTCAAACTCACAGTAATCCTCCTGCCTTGGCCTCCTGAGCACTAGAATTAGAGGCATGCACCATTTTGTAGGCTCAACAAGTGTTAAGTCACCATTTTGCTTAGTGAGCCAACCCAAATGTCTGAGTTTGGTTTTATAAGCATCTATTCAGTGCTTCATAAGTATAACATAGTGGTTAGCTACAAGTACCAAGGTGTAGGCGGTGACTGCTCGTTCCTTCCTGGGAATCCCACAACACCAAGGAAATCAGTTTAGTGTACTCATGCATTCCTCCTCCCAAAGGGAGAGAACTGAGGACTAGAACTAATGTGGGCAAGGAGAGAAATGCCTTTGCAACTCAGACTCCACTTGGCTTGGGCTATGCACACATTCCTTTTCTAACAACGCACTCAACCACCTAAGACACTCACCTGCATGTACTATGAACACACACCTTTCTCCCAATCAGGCACCTAGCAATCCAGGACACCCCTCCTGCCTCAAACAATGAAAATGAGTTATTACCCTTAGCAACCACTTCATCATGCCTCATTTCTATTCAAACATGTTCCTGGATATATCCAAGATTGGGAGACAGAGAACTGACCCATCCCAGACTGGTCTGGGTACATGCACAATAAGGTAAACTATGTCCTCTAGGTAGCCTTACAGGAAATATCCTTCATTTACCATCTTATATCTATGCATAATCAGGCATGCATATGATTAAAATCAGGTGTATCCGTGGAACAGACATGTAGAGAAACTTACATAACCCAACTCTGTCACTCAAAACAGAGAGCCACCCTAGCTACACCCCTAGCGAGCCACTCCCTCTTCTAGGAAGTCCCAAATGGTTGTAAAGGACCCCCAGTATCTCCACTCAGGTGACATGCTACCTTTCTTGGGAATATGTCCAACACTTGAACTTTTATTTTGCTTTTAGCAGAACTGCTTGCTGGTTGACTTTATGTGTGCCCATCTTTTCCAGTTCTTTGGACAGAGCACCGAGAACTCCAAAACAACCAGGCAGTGACCACAGCCAACTTCCCCTGGTGGAGCCTTTTTTGTCTAACCCTAAAAAACTATAATTTGATGTCTTTTTCATGATTATATATCCTTTTTCAGATCGGTATTTTGTGCCCCCAAAATACTAAGGTTTCCATCTAGATTAACTTCTTGGGTGGGAAGAAATCCAAATGCCATAAGTAGTAGCACAGGAGAAGAAAAACTTAGCCAAACTTTAAAAATATACCAAGTCATGAGTACTTGTGGATTATTCCTCTCCCTGCTTTAAAAATGAAAACCCTGGTGTTTCGTTTCCAGGAGCCAGGCTCCTGGTCTTTGCAATGAAAAGCCCCCCTTAGGGAGGTTAGACAACCGGGATTTGTGGGACCGCCTGTCCCACCTCACACGTTCCAGAAGCCATTTAGACATTCTACCCAGAGACAGAGGAAGAGCTTGTTTGCTTTCCCACTGTTGATAAAAGGATCCTGTAAGTTGCCCTGACTCCTTTGAAGTCCACACCTAGTAATTAACCCTTCCATCTGGAAGCGTCTTTTTCCACACTTTTAGTCAAGAGACATCAAGATCCTAATAGCGTGTCTTCAGCAGGCCTCCCGCTAATGATACTTTCTGCTTCCGTTCCCGTTTGCTGGAACGCTTCCCTCTAATTTAGTGACCTGAAGAGGGATATTAGGAAAAGTGGAAAACAATCACTCAGAAACTCATTAAAATATCTCAGTACAAAATGAGAATGGCCTGCATGAGGAGAATAGAGAGCGGAAAGGATTAATAAAGACTTCAGAGTCATTGCAGCAGCTGTCAGTCTGGCTTTAGTCAGTCAGAGAGAGTGGAAAAAGGAAAGGGAGGGGAAACAGAGTGGAGGTTAAAAAAAAAAAGAGCTGCTGAAACAAAACAAAAAAATTAGCCTGCACCGCTGTTACTGTCTGTTCTGGAATTTTCTTTAAGACGAAATCCAGTCTCTTCCTGAATTCAAGCACTACTTTTATAAAAAAAAAAAAAAAAGTAAAAAGGGTTTCTATCTTTTACTGCAAAGCATTCTGATAGAAACTGACAAGTTCAATATCCCTCAGAAACAGGTTGGCCTGGAGTTGAAGACGGGCTGGTTATTGATACTCACAATGGTAGATTGCTTTTTCAAGTACGATCAGAGAGCCTGAGACTCAAGAGATGGATTTTCATATCAGATAAACCGTTTACATTGTTATTTGTATTTAATCCAAACAGTTGTTCTGTGGGAACTTTCATGATCCCCATGCATACCATAGTCCTTAAGCACCTAGACGACTAGAAATCTAATAAGAGACAATAAAGCCTGTCAGCTTTCAGATCTCAAGGCAACTATCATATAGTCAAAGCGACTTCTGCCTTCTTCCACACCCTCGCCAGCCAACATCAATACACTTTACCTTCCTAGCTCCGTACACTGTATGTATTTCTGTAGCTGCTGTGTTCCTTCAAGAAAGTAAAGACTGAACTCTGATCATCACTGCATCATATCCAAATATAACTAAGGATAATGAATTAAATAATTCCTTAAGTATGGGTCTAGAAAGAGGGGTACATCGAATCTAGATCATTGTTTGATCAAAATCTGATTATTTCTCTTCTTTTTCCAAGATTTTCATCTTGGATAAAATGGCCAATTCAATAAAACTTTCTCCAAAGCCTCCTGGGTCACCCAACTGCGCCATGGCCTCCACATTGGGGAGCACTGCCCACCCAGGATATTTTATGACTTACTGATTTCTTCTTTATTTGGGGGAGAGGAAGTTTTGACTGGGGGTGATAGCTCCATCAGTAAAGTGCTTGTTTTCCAGAGCACACAAGTTTCATCTCCAGAACAGCCGTGGAGCAGGGAGGAAAGGAGGGACACACAGGATGGCAAACCCTAGTAATCCCAACGCTGGGCAGATGGAGGAGCCTCGGCTCACTACGAGGCCAACCTAACATACTTAGCAAGTCCAACACCAAGGAGAAACAAAGGTAAAAGGCAGATGGCTCCTGAAGAATGTTACACAACTCTTCTATGGTCCCTTCAAGTATTCACCCACACATGTACATGAACACACACACACACATACACACACACGAAGCTTAAACACTTTACTGTAGCGAAGAGGCGAGCAGGCCTGCTTTTAGTCCCGCCCGGCTCCCGCAGGGCTAGCTTATACCCCGAAATAACAACGCACAAATTGTATTCATCTAAGCACTGCCTGGCCCATTATATCTAGCCTCTTCTT
>LOJH01013514.1:8751-25547 GCA_001685095.1 Ellobius talpinus
TACATACATACATACATACATACATACATACATACGTGTTCATGTAGAGGCCAGAGGCCGAGTGTCTTCTTCAGTGGCTCTCTACTGTTTTGAGACAGGGTTGCTCATACTCCGTGAAGCTTGATGCTTAGACTAGACAGGCATCCTGTCTTTGCTTCCCCATTACCAGGATTATTGTTACAGGCTTCCACACGTGACTTTTCATAAAGGGCGCTGGTTCTCACATTTCTGTGGCAAGCACTTTACTAACTGAGCTATTTCTCTAGTGCCTCCACTTCATTTTTAATTCAAACACCATGAGGAATTTCGCTACCTTATATTTACTATTGTGTGTGTGTTTGTGTGTGTGATACTAAGTCCTAAAATCCTCAAATTCTCTTGCCCAAAGTGAGCCAGTTAGGAATTTCAATTTACCCACACTGTTTCTGTACACTGTGATCCCTCTCCTTAGGTCAGGGTCTCAGTTAAGCACAGTAAATTGAAAGCAGTTAATTCCAGAGCCCATGGCTCTGTTGGTCAGAGCAGCCAGGTGGACACAGAAAGCTTGAACAACTAGACTAGTCCGCACCCACGGGCTGGCGGGGACTTCAGATAGGCTGGGCAGGTTGCTCGTGGCTCAGGGCAACATGAGCCCCTCGATGGGCGCTCGCATCCTGCCCTGTGCTGACAGTGCTGCAGATCCACTGCAGGGCTTGTTCTGACATCTCCGAGCCCATTAGGGCAAGCGACCTTACTCAAACTGGCAGCTAGTCATTAGTGGAGAGGGGATTAAAAGGGCCGGTTCTTATGTAAAAGGAGGATAAAGTTGCTGACTGAAGTAGGCTGTAGATAATGAGAACAGTGCCTAGAATAAAGGGGAAAAAATGGAGTCAGGGTGGAGAAGGTGGTGCCTGCTGAATCAGCAGAGAGGCAGAAAAGAGAATGAAAGGGTTTTCTTTCTCTTCCTGACAGAATAGATGTCGAGCCCTCTTGAATCCCTTTTCCCCCTGATTCATCTAATGGGTTCTCTTTCGGAGCACAGGGAAGTGAAAATGCAAACTAGGAAATCCTGACACAAATTTGTTTGACAAGAGAAATGAAGGCGCGAGGGCAGCCATTGAACGTGGTCTAGAGAGGTGATGTGTTCGTGACTCCTGGGAAACGGGTACTTTTCATTCCGGTGCCGAGAATGAACCCCAGATATCCTAGTTTCTCCTGCAGAAGGGAAAACAAGGGGTAGAGAAGATGGACGACAGACCACCAAGCTGCCTAGTGATAAACTATGATGTTACTTAATCTGCAAAATGTTCCCTCTATTGTATTCACTTCACAGAAAAGGACCATCAAGCAAAAAGGGGGCCCCAAGGTCAGGAGCAAATGAGCACCAGACTTGGGTTGCCGCGCCAGGGTAGCTCAGCTCCTGAGCCTAGAATCCTGTCCCGTGTCAATCAGCAGGGGAATGCCTTCCTGTCTTTCCCATCAAGAGTATATAGACAAATGAACTCTTATGCAGCATGGGGTCTGAAGATCTCTATCTGAGTCAGAGGCAAAGAGTTCAGTTGTTCTTCTAAATCATAAGCAGAAATCTATTTTATATCCCCCTGAGCGCGCCAAGTTAATTGGTGCTAACGGTCTTCGTGCTTCTCCTAAACATGAGTGTGATTATGCACGATCTTTCCCAGTCTACCCCTTTATCTGTTTATCTTCTGATGCTTTTGACAGGCATTGAGATTGATGATGCGCTGATTGGTGTGATTATCTACTACATTCAAATGGCTTTCCTAGCACTAGGCAGAAACCTCCCTTCTTTCGAGGTACCCCTCATGGAAAGTGGGCCGACCTGAGAAGATACACCATGCAGTATCATGGAGCAGCAAGTACTGGAGTGTACCGCGGACGATTACAGCAGAGTCCCTGAATACAAAGGAGGAAGAACTAACATAGCCTGGGGCAGCTGTACGATGTTGAGCTGCAGATGTGGTTGAGTGTGTTTGTGATACCACGTTGAGAAGACAGAGACGGGCAGATCCCTGGTGTTCTCTTGATTACTAGGTTCTAGGCCCAGGAGAAACCCTACCTCAGAGAAAAGAGGGAGGGCTGTATGAATCCTGGTTTCCTCTTTCCAATGAGGAGCTACTGGGGAATCTAGACTAGCATGGTCTGATTATGTTTGCATTTGGGGAAGTTCTTGCCAATATCAGACTAAGATGAGCAGCTTGGGAATGAGGTGGGAAAAATGAGGATGGGCCTCATGGAGCTACATCATGCCAATCACCTAAGGCCAAACCATCCCACTTCAGCTCACAGCCAGATGAATGCAAAACACTTGAGGGAACCCAGCCAAGACCCAAGAGTCAGCTGCCCCAAAGTAGCAATCTATGGAGTCAGATAACCAGATACCTGGTTATCATGGAAAATCACGGGGTTTTAGAGCATTTTGCTACAAGAAACAGAATGAGGAGCAGAGGGGCAATGGGAAGGATTCTGAGGTCCTGATATTGGTGCCATCCCCTGCGATAAGATTGGATTTTAATTGCTGAAGATATTCCTACAGAGGAGACTTCATACCTAGAGGACATTGTGTTATGAGACAAACATCGCATTCCGAAGCATGAGTTTAGCCAGTTCAAATTGTATACGGCTCTTAGGCTATTCGTTTTAGCTTGAGTCCAATGGTGTGGGTCTAAATTTTCACTCAGTTTCTGTGTGACTGTGGTGAGCCAATTAACTTTACTTAAGCTGGAAAATAAAAACGAGGCTATCGATCTGCGACATTGGGGTAAGGATTTCTTAAATGGTTTTTGAAGCATAGACCACACTGCTTAGCTTTTCCCCATGTCCCCTAAATAGCTGCTATTATAATATAATTATATCGATATCTGTTCAGTCTGGACTGTGTTTACTGGAATCCCCCCATGCTTCTTCCTGTCTGAGACATTCTATGCTGAAGGTGACTCTAGCTTTATTAAATTTTTGAAGCCTTCTAAAACCATCTTAACACCCTATTAACTCTCACTGTTTGAGCATCCAGATCTCAGCCTATGTCACCTATCATATATTTTTGAACACCTACTATGTGCTAGTCAAAGAGAAAACCTACTATGTGCTAATAACAAAGGGGAACAAAGCAACATTGTTTTGTTTTGCTCAAAGGAAACAAATGCCTCACACTGTCCTTTCTTATTTAATATATGTAATATCACTTTTCAGATTCCAAATGGCTTTGGTGATAAAAATAAATAAAACTTTACTTCTGTTTACTGAAGCCCTGTCATAGATGTGTGCTAGGTCTCTGGGCCATGCTCCTCACTCCCTTGTCATTCCATGGGCAACTGTAGTGCGGTCCTTACATTTTTTTTAATTCACTTCTTAATGTGTTTGAGAAGCCTGCTCCCTCCACTCAGCAAGTCAGCAACAGACCCGGCACTAAGACATAGTTGCCTGTCCTATTATCTTGCCTCTTTATTATAAGTTGTTTTCTAGTCATTTCATACTTATATGGCTGAGTTTTGAAAGGAGATTTAAAATGCCCTACAGGGAGGAAAGTGTCTTTTAAATACATTTTGTTGGTATTTTTGACAACCTCACACATATGCTGCATTTTGATCAATTTATAACCCCTCCTCCTCAAACTCCTCCCAGGTCCATTTTAGCTCCTGTTTGCTTCCAACTTCCTATCTTTAAAAAATGATTCTACTTTGTGCTGTCCCTACACACACGCATGGGTGTGTGACCGGAGGACACTGTCTCAAGAGGATACTGTTTTAGGACACATTCAAGCTACTTAACAAAAGAAGGCTATCTACAAGGCCTCAAGAGTGAGAATTACAGTCTCTGGGTCGAGAGTTGGTGTGGCAGCCTTACCATCCAAATGTTCACTAATGAAATCTGTTCATGAAGGAAAGGAGGAGGGGGCCCCAAGGAAATATTTATTGAAGATCTGCCGTTCATGCGAAGTACATTATCTCAACACACGTGGCAACTTTAGGAGGTTAACATTAACTTCCTTTAAAGCTCACAGAGGGGGAGTTAGCTGTGCAGGTAAGCTATCAGCCTGCAGCTGTGGCTCGGGCTTGTCTAAACACAGTGCATCCTTGCTTACTCTTCACAGAAAACCCCCAGTGGGGAGCAGGATGGATGTGTGGGCAAGCCAGTGAACATGTGGACATGTGGTTGCTAGATTCTCTGGTTGTCTCTTCTGGCTGAGAGAATGGACCTAAACTTTGAAATTCAGAGTTGGGGGTCTCTTAATCCACCCCTGTAATTCTTATTCTGGAGGTTTTGTCAATGGCTCATTTCGGGGGGAGGTGTCATTTCACAGACTGACTCTGATTAAGATCGGATTGTTCATTGTCTATGATTGTTTTGTAAGAAGTGCCCAAAGCCCATTGGCGTCCCCTGTTGGTGCTTATTCTCTGTGTTTGATAAAATATGATTATTTGGCGACCCTACATTCTTTGGCTAATAAGTTCCTTTTTTCTAATTTCACTTCAAAGATGAAAGTTTTATAATTAAACATCAGAGGTTCGCTGAAGCAAAGTATATTAAAATCATATTAGACCTTCATGAGTCACTCCCTGGAATTTTTTTATTAAGCAATGCTGTTGAAAGTAAAGATAGGAGGGTAAACATATCTGCATATAATAAAAAAGGTATACTTATGCATTTTTGGTTCTAATCGACATTAGACAGCTAAGGTGGTGAGAGGCGATGGTATACAACTTTCTGACTTCTTTCTGGGATGGTAGGATGGCTGATGAACACATAAAAAGAAGGCAAAAAGAAAAGACTGGCTTGAGTTCAGCTTCAGATATGTTGCGTTCAAGGTACGGTGAGATACCTGAGTGAGAGTGTTCAGACAGCAAAGCTAATGTCATCAGATACTGCTGGAGATTATGAGGAAGCTGTGCATTACAAGACAGTAAAAGGTTAACATTTTTTAATGTCCTTTTTTTTAAATCAAGATCACAGCTTGTATCTTCTCCCATGGAGGAGCCAGAGGCGAAAGGATCTTGGAACTTCACAGCTGGGAGCTGTGGCTTTTCTTATCTCAAGCGGAGACCCAGAGAGCATCAGGAGTCACTGCTACAAACTCAGCTGCTGACACCTCCTAATTAAAGATCACCACCCAGCGAGGGATTCCCAGAAGCAGGCATGAGAGAAAGTGCACTTATTATCAAACAAAGCTCCATCCCCACGCTCCGAGTCATTCTGACTGAAGTGGAAGCGCTTGCCGTGATTGGCTTTCATTTTCCCATGGAGAACTATATTTTGCGGGAAAACATCAGTGGTTATCCTTTCAGCTTAGATGTTCAGATGAAAAAGAGCCATGTGGTAAAGTCATTCTCTCATTCCACTGGCTTTGCTGAATGCCCATTATTTAAGGTTCAGGTGTCTTTTCATTTGGGGATTATCAGAGATGAATAAGGTTAAGAGCAAAATAAAATAGGCCTCCAGATCTCCAGATTTACACACACGATCTCTTTTTTTCCCTTATTTTTAGGGATGTCGCACTCATGGCTTTCATCAATTCGTAAAATTAATAGTCTGTAATTGGGTTTGGGTTTGGCAGAGCAAACCTGTGTCCCCTTGACACAGGGGACATGTAGTGTGGGGACAAATAACACAGATTTGAGTCTCTTCAACCAGGAGGTGATACTCTGCAGAGCAAGGGACCCCTCTCACCCAGAGCCATGTACAGGGACTTGTTTTAATTAAAGTCTCCAGATTCAAAACTTTGAAACTTGGGGTTCTACAAGCCTGAGCTATATAGAATTAGTCATTTCTTTCCTTTTCACAAGAACCTCAGGAAGTTCTAGCATGGATGGTTTGTTGGGGAAACTTCAAGAAATCCCGAGTATAGTGGGAAGAACCTATTATGCTATGAGGTCTAGCTGACTAGAATTTCGATTCCAACTGTCTCCATGGCGAATTATGTCCTAGGCTTTTATCAAAATTATTTGAGTGGATGATTATTTAGCTCAGAAGCAGGGCTATTATTATAGGACTAAATGGAACACTGTGTGTAAATGGTTAATGTTGAATTTGTGACTACTTTCATCTTTCCTTTCGTCGTGTCTCTTGTAATACTTTAATTAGTTCTGGTTTTTGTGCTTCTAATCCAGCATTTACCCTTCTGTCCTTTTACATGGATTCTGTGTGTCTCCTCTTTCTTCTTATTGGATTCACGCTCCTGGAAGGCTTCATTTCTTTAGCTAAATTTAAGGCTTCGACAAAGGCCTTGGGAGACAACTCAGTGGGTGAGAGTGATTATTGTATAAGCATGGAGGCCTGAGTTTGAATCCCCAGCAATCACATAAAACCTGGGAGGAGCCACAAGTGGCCAATAACCCTGGCATTATATGTGGAGGGGTCGGGCTTGAGGCAGAGAGAGGAGGATGGCTGGGGCTCGCTGGCCACTAATCTAGCTGCAGGTTTACTAAGAGATCCTTTCTCAAAGGAATAAGTGGAATGTGATACAGCAGGTCACCCAGCATCCTCCTCTGGCCATGGCATGTACGCAGGTGTATGCACCTGCAGACATGGGTATGCTTACAGCACACACACACACACACACACACACACACACACACACTTTCACAGGCAAAGCAGTGGCAAAATGGTCCAGGGAGAAGCAACAATAACCAGTATGAAGATGATAATATGGGTGGACACTGACATTCACTTCAAGCAAGTTATCTGTCTGGGTTGGGAGAGGAGGTGGTAGAGGGCCTGTGTTCAGGCTTTAAAAACTGAGTTTGTCATTAAAGGAAAGGTGGTTTACTAGAAAGGACCTCAGTCTATTCTGCACGTTGGCTGTGGGTGACTGGTGGTGCAGAGAAGGAATGGGTCTTGCTGAGTGTCATCCCATAGGTACTGAGGTGAACAGAGAAGAGACTTCAAGCTTGCTGGGCTGAGAACTGGAGGGAAGATGGGGCTCTAGAATTGTCTTGCTCTGGTGCAGTTCTTAGCTTCTAATCCAGAGTTTTTCCTCATTAAGGATAAGATGCCATAAAAACCAAGATTACTGTGTACCCTGGGAAGGTCAAAGACATTTAGACAAACCCCATCGATGACTGTCACAGCAATGAAATACCCATCAAAACCAGAAGTTTGACATCTATCAGCTATCCAAAGACTGCTCAACATCTTTTTGCTAGTTTAGAGATTTTTACCATCTGTAAGGTCAATGATAGTTCTAAACATTTCAGAGAGAAAAGGGGACAAAACCATGGTGACTTTCCACTTGGGGGCATGAAACAGACCTCCCACCTGCCTGGGGGTTCCCTGAGGTCCTGCTGTCATCCCACATTGCCTTCTCCTTCACACACAGCCACAGAGACCAGAGGAAATTAAAACTCAATAACTGTCTACTTCAAGGGCACTTCTTGTTGAAGTGCCTAGAGTACTTTTCACTCCCTTGCTCCCAATTTTTCAATATAATTAGAGAAAGCAATCACTACGAAACAACAGCACAAAGGTTATGGTGAGTGAGAAAGAAATTCTCAATTCTTTCAGCTCCAGCTTTAATGCATTGGATTACCCACGCCTTTGTCATGGCCCATAGATTGCGGCTTTGGAGTGCACAGTATACAAAAGCTGTAGCCTTGCCATGCCTGACCTCTTTCACAGGAACAATGTCTCCCTGCCCGCACAGACGAAGTGGACCTTGAAGGAGGGTAGCTCAGGAGCTTTGCAAACACTCCGATTTACATCACAGTGTCCGTTCTACATACCAGCTGAGTGGATGGGGAAAAATATCAATTCCTAGTTCCTCTGTTCCTCATCTTGTCAAACAAAATAGCAGTGGACCTACCCTTTAAGACTTCAGTAATAATATGATATATATGATATATATAATATATCATATATATACATATATATAATCTAAAGAACATGTCCATCTAAAATAACCTATGTTTGAATGTAGTTGAATACAAGCAGCCAGGAATTAGGCTTTCAGAGACCTTGTTCTATCATCTATGGCCTTTGGGTAAGCCTAGAGTTCTTCATGCAAAATCATACTTTTCAAAATCATACTTCTCCTCCATAGAATCTGCATCATCTATCACTGTCCACCCTGCACATAAACTGTGCCTCAGTTTGTGAGGAGCTACTTGCAGTCTTTGGAGTCAAGCATGATGGTCTAGACCTATATTGCAGCATGCAGAAAGATTATATGTTCAAGAGGAGCTACTTGCATTCTTTGGAGTCAAGCCTGATGGTCTAGACCTGTAACGCAGCACGCAGGAAGATTACATGTTCAAGGCAAGCTTGGGTCACTGTGCAACCTGATCTCAACAACAACAAAATTATCTCCAGCTTCCCAGCATAAAGACTGGCAGCTCATAAACACGACAGCAGCCACAAAAATAATAAGACACTAAAAGAGTAGAGTAACTCTTTTGTTTTTTTTTTAAAGCCCAAAGGCTTGGGGAAACAGCTGCAGTGAGCATGTACCATGCAGCATATCCTTTTTGAGTGTTTTGCCTACTTGACTGCAAAGTCCAGAATACAGGTATCAGCGCATTAAGGAGTTTTACAAGCAGCCACGGCATACAGCAGGCGCATAATGACTATGTGGATCAACGTCTTCATCAGATTGCTCATCTGTCAAGCCACAGAGTGACAGCTGGGGTATACGAGACAAAGCTTTGAGTGCCCTTGTCATGTTACCATAAGGGGAACTGGTGGGGGGAGAGAAGTATTAGTTGGTTCTGTACCTGCCACGCAAAGTTGGGTATAAACACGGGTACAGAGCTGAGCCTGGCAGCCCTGGGGCTGAGACAGCAACAGGGAGACCATGAAGGTCATTAGCTAGATAGCCTAGACACATTGAAGAGCTTCAGGTTCAGTGAGGGACCCTGTCTCAAGGATAAATGTAGAGAACAATTAAAGAATGACACCCAGTGTTGGCCTCTGACCTCCAGGCACACAAGCATGTGAACCCGCATGTAGAGGTGCACAGAGATATGAACAAGTATGTATATCACACCGGGCAACACATTTTATGCACACTAAATGAATAAAGGCAGCGAGAATTATACAGGAGGGTATAGTGGGGCCTGTGGTTCTTTTCAGAGTGTCCGAAGGATTTCTAAGCAGCTATTGGTTTTTGTTAAACACAAAGCATGCCGAAGACAACTTATCCCTCTGAGAGTCGGCGCTGCCCTGTCCTACAGGCTCACTGTTTGCCAGCCCAGCAGTCATCACTTCCGACTTTTTCTGTCCCGCATTCTGTGGCTGTTGGGTACAACGTGCATGAGTGTTAGTCCAGGTGTTACCGAGGTGAGGACACAACAAAGTGCTTTGGGAACATTGCTGTCCGTCCAGTTTGGTTACCACCAGACCTGCCTGTTAATCTTGTTGGGTATTGCTTAAAATGTTTTTCATGTTGTTCTGGGTGACTCTGATGGATTATTTATCAAGGATACCTGTCTCCCCAGTAGCTGAGTTTGAATTCCTGATAATACCGTGTATGTATAATCCAAGACATCACATCCAATGGCTGAACTTTTACTTATTCTCTTCTGCTCCAGACATGAGGTATTGCTCGATCCAGAAATGAATTAGCCCTGGTGGGGTCTTCCTGACACATGGCTCCAGGAACTCATCAGTGAGATGTCAATCATCCCCCTCCCCCGGCTCTGATGTCTCACAGGTTTCCTGACAACAATTAGAGGGGAGAAAAATCACTCATAATCACAATCTCACCTGCCTTCCTTATTGGCTCACAGGCAATTTCCTTCTCTTGCTTCCTTTCTGTCACATAGCAGAGCCGGGTGTTGCTTTTCCAAACTTCAATTATAGACATTCAGTCTGACAGCTTCCTTGGACATTATCCTGCTCCCTATTTTCTGATATTGATCCCACATGTTTGGGTAAAATTGTAAAAGCTGCAACATGTGGTCAGCCGTCCATATGTTTGGCAGGATCCAGATGTGTGATGCACACACATAGCCTTGGGCTATGGCTGTGATACTGTGAGCTTTGAGGTGACATTGAATCAAGCAGAGTTTTTATACTGCTGGCTTCCCATGGCGGCTAAGACTCATTAGTGTCTCTGCTCACAGAAAGGTCTAGCTCTACTATGGGCTCCTTCGGCTGCTCACAAAGCACGGCTAAGTTTGAAATTCCATATCTTTTACTTTTTTTCTAATCATTTTCTAAAAATGCTTTTGATACTTATTTTCTCTGTGAGGATGACTTCAGCTACCATGCCTTTGAGAAGGCAAAAGCAACTATTGTCAGCTTAACGTGAAGCAACAATCAGTTCCTGTTCCAATACATCAGCGATCACTATTGATTTCCAAGCATCTTTGATGTTTAAGGCACTGAGCCAGGAGCTACAGATATCTGGGACATTTAATTTAAAAATTAGAATGATACAATTGTGAATGACTTGTATAAAATTGAAATACAGTTCTGCCTGATCTCAAATAAAAGTAGTAACCATAATCACTACATCTGAGTCCTTTGCTGCACAGTGTCTCACCCGACCCTTGCGTAAGAACAACTTGTGAGATCTGAGTCGTTATGTTTTTATTTTAGATCTTGTTTTCTCTGTGTATATGATCATGTGTGCATGTGTGTGGTACATATATATCTACATGTACGTATATGTGGGGGTAGAACATTAATATTAGCTGTCTTCCTCAATCACTCTACAACATTTTTGTCCATTTTTATATGTTTTAATGAAAATGTAATTATATCACTCTCCACCTTCCCGTCCTTCTAGCGCCTCCCAAATCCTCTCCCTCCAATTCTTTCCCTGATACCCCCTCCCAGATTGATAACGTCTCTTTTTGATTATTATTATAAAATTATACACACATATATTTATGTAAACATATGCACAAATATGTAACAGCAATTTGCTCGACCTGTTTTTTATTTGCGTATCTATGCTTTCAGGGCTGACCACACTGTATTGGATAACCAAATAGAGGGGTTCATCCCTGGGAGAAGTGAGCCCCCCCCGCAGCAGTCATTAGTTGCCTACGGTTCTCTGTCCAGGGATGGGACTCTAGGACATCCTTCCCCTCTATACCAGCATGTTTGCTGATATTGTTCAGGTCTCGATTATGCGGCCACTTTTAGGGGAGACTGTGTCACGGCAGACTCTCTGGTATTCTGGCTCTTACAATTTTTCCACCCCTTTTTCTTGATGTTCCCCCAAAGGAACCATGATGTAGAAGTCTATGTATCTCTGGTGCTAAGTTTCCCATGAATGGCTGATCTCTGCAGTGTCTAGTTTGCTGTGATTACCTCCATTTGCTGTAGTGAGAGGATCCTTTGGAGAGGAATGGTGGCTGCTCTTATCCATGGATATAAGAATAACACTTAGAATGTGGTTAGGAATTATGCTGGTCTAGCAAAGTGGTGGTAGCAGATTCTTTTCTAAGATTCAGAGACTTACGAACCTGGTGTGGGATGGGATGGAGTTGCTAGGTTTCTAGTATCAGGGCCTAATTTCCCTCCTGCTGAGTGATCCTTACATCCAACTAGACAGGTGTTAGTTACCATCAGCCCATGAGTGCAACTTTCTTGACGCATTGCCATGCTGGTATCACTGCTCTGGTCCATAGGTATCACAGTTGAGTAGGGCATTGGCATCCATTGGCATCTCTCATAGTGTTTTCTGGTACCATGAGAGCTAGCTATACTGCAGGAAGGTGACTTTCACATTAGCACCAGTTTGAGTTACCTGAGTCCTGTGTCCTGTGTGTGAGGTGTCTTCAATAGCGCCTCACTTTCAATCTCTAAGAGGCAACCATGCATAACAGCAATAGTATATATAGTTCAGGGAGTCACTTGGACTACCCTGACCAACAACTCAAAATGGAAGATTTCTCATGCATGATACTCGGGTGTCTGTTAACCTATGGTTCTTGTGAGGGGCATTGCCAGCCTGAGTGGTTTTAACTTTGTTTATATGTGCTTATGCATCTTAAGCATCTTCTTAGTAAATATAGAATAATAAGATTCTTTGAGGCTATATCGAACAACCATTGGGGGGAGCTTTAACGGGAGTGCTGAAAATTTAACACAGAAGGAAAAAGATGGACAAGGGGCAAATTACAGACTTATATTTTAATCAGGACTCCTCATTCAACCTGGATCTCACTGAGTCAGGTCAGCAGGCTAGCATCCCCCAGGGATTCTTCTTACCTCTTCCTTCCCAGCTCTGGGATTATAGATCCATTCCTGTACCTAGACTTTTTCTTTTTCTTTCTTAACATGGAGGCTGGAGATCTGACTTTTTATGACTCCACAGCATTTTCCCAACTGAACCATCTCCCCAGCCCCTTTGGCTTAGCCCTTTCTAAGTCTACACCTCTGTGAGTTTCTTCTCAGTTTTTATTGTTTGGTAATTTTCTCCAAATAAAGCCCAATTTTGCTGGTGCCACTCATATTTTAAATTCAATGCAATATAATACAGACATTATATTGGTAGGTTTTATACAGATAGGTTAAAGGGATAGAATTCTATGCTGGCATTTGTCCTTCAAATATTTTCCTATTCAATATTCTCACAAGATTTCTTTTCTTGTGGAAGCATTTGACCCCTTTGAGGTTTTCATTTCTCATAGGTTAAAAAATGGTTAGGGAGCTGGGCAGTGGTGGCATATTCCTCTAATCCCAGCACTCCGGAGGCAGAGGTAGGCAGATCTCTGTGAGTTCAAAGCCAGTCTGGTCTACAAGAGCTAGTTCCAGGACAGGCTCCAAATCAACACAGAGAACTCCTGTGTCGAAAACAAAACAAAACAAAAGGTTAGGGGCAGAGCAGGCTATTAGGTGCCTGCATCCAGCCTGTCTCCTCTTAGCTGAGTCTTGTCAGTCAATGTCCTGAATATTTGTTTACTCATTTGTACTATGGACAAAGGGTTGTCCCCCAAGTCCATCATACCTCTGTATACATAGTATGGAGGCAGGTAGCATTTGATTACATACTGAAAACACCTGCCATGCAGCAATTGTTCAGTAATTGATACTTCTGGCCCTAGATGACATCCTCTGGATTTAAGTCTGAGCCCAGAGAGCATCTGCCCCATTATTATCAGGACCTGCTTTGTCTAGTTGCTTTGTACTACAGATATGACTGCTTCAGCAGAGTGCCCAGCATCCATTTATGGGCGTTTCCTCTTTATCCTCACCTGGGTATTTTTCTGGATATTATACTATGAATTTGATGTTTGAGACACAGCAGTTATTAAATGAAACATGCCTAAATAGTTGAAATAAATTTAACCTTTCTCTGTATGTAGTTAGTCCTTGTAGTGACTAATGATTTGCGGGCATTTTCCTTTCAACGATGAGGAATCTAAAACCAAGACTAGCAACGGAAAGCCCCCAGTAACATGCGAATTATTCCCAGAGCCCTGGGTTTAGCTCCGGACTTGCTGTCTCACTCAAAATCCCCTAGTATTCTATTTTTGTTGTTGTTGTTAGCTTTTTTTGTTTTTGTTTTTTTGAGACAGGGTTTTGCTGTAGCTTTGGAGCCTGTCCTGGAACTCGATCTGTAGACCAGTTTGATCTCAAACTCACAGAGATTTGTCTGCCTCTGCCTCCCGAGTGCTGGGATTAAAAGTGTGCACCACCATCAGGCCTCCCGTAGTGTTCTTAACACACAAGCACCCATGACTTCTTTAGAAATGTACCTCACCTGCTTCTGTCTTCATTTAGAATTTTGACATTTTATCATACATTTTGTATTCATTCAACTTTTAGAAATTACTGCATTAAATATGATTGTCTGGCTTTCTGGATCATTTTGAGTTTTGTTTGCTGTTGATTTTGCTTGTTTTGTGCTGCATTTCCTTAAGTCTGGGACTTCGTGAGGTCTTGCTCTTTACATCCTGATTCTGGGCCCTTACTGACCCATTTCCCTTGCCAACCATCAAGCAGCATGTCTTTGTGGGTGTTTTCATTCACTGAGTCCCAGTTTGGGGAATACACACAAGTCCATGTTTCCATGGGTCTCCTTGTAACCCAGTGATAAATAAATACTCACAGTGGTGGAGCCTGGGGCAGGTCAGAAACCCACACTTGAATATTAATGAGTGGGAAATGGATGATTTTATGATTCCTGACCTTTCCGCTTTAATCCATTAGGGAGTATAGATTGGTTAGTAGTTAGCACAACTGGGCAAAAGCTGTATAAGTGGAAAATTGATCCTAGTAAGTGCACACACGGTGGTTCCACCCACTAATGCTTCTCGTTTTAGCATTTTGAACTTTTGATCGCAGATTTCTCAAGTTCACGCCCCAGTGTGCCAAGATGAAGGTGCAGAAGACTTGGCGTGAGCTGACAGGATTGTCATTTCTTTACACGGTAATTAAGATGATAAGTTAAAAAGAAACGGCCCTGACTCCAGCAGCTCAGCACTGGGTAGTTGGAAGTAGCCCCTTGGGCTTCCCTGTGTCCAGGTCGATTGGTCTTTACTGCTGCTGGCAAGTATTGGTGTGCGTGCCCTTCTCTTCCCATCAGAAGACAAGGCCTGGCCTGGCTACCTCTATTTCTCTGTAACAAGTCTTTCAGTCAGAGAGAACACAGGATGGCATGACAGAAAGTGGACAACAGGCCTTGACCAAATTTTGCTTCTCTCATTACTGTTCTCTGGACTTTGAGCTCCCTTTTGTAAAGTTAAAGATGTGGAATAGGTTTTGGGCATGGGTAGCTGCAAGGTTGGTCAGCCTGCCAGCTCTCCCTTGCCCTCACCATCAGGGTGAGCTCTCCCACATTGCTCTGGTGAGTTCATCCCTAGCAAGGGTGAGCACCGGCAGGGCCTGTTCTCGCTCTCACGCTTTCAGGTCCTCAGGGTTGGATCTCCTTCCAGGCCAACTCTATTGTGTTGCCCAGGTGAGGTGTAGGGCCCTGCACTCCTGAGTGCTGTAGCTGATGAGGGGAAGGGACAGCTTGACCTGCTCTTGTGACCTCGGGGCCAGCTCTCCCACCTGCCTCAGGTGCTGCTGTCTGTAATTTGCTAGCGCACATAAAGGGTTCAGTCTTGCATACCCAAAGCTGTAGGATTCTCCACCACATGGGGTAGCAGTGGGATAACCAAGAGGAATTCTAGTGAGGGCCCAGCATCTATAGTGTAGCAGAAACCAGAGGCCTTGGACCAAGACTAATGGCTCTTTGCAATGAACACTTGCAGGTTAAGATATAATGGATAGAAGGGTTTACTCGGTGACACCCGTGTCACATTATAGCTTCCAGGACAAGATTAGTTTTTCATTCTTTTTTTTTAATTTTTTCTCTTTTTTTCTATTAATCTTTATTTTATTTTAGTCAAAGGGAGAGGTTGCAAGGGCAGAGGGTAATCATGAAGAAACGGGGAAATTAATGGGACGGAGACACATGACATGAAAGACACAGAGAATAAATAAAAATAAAGTTAAAAAACAACTAAGACAACAACAAAATAATGTATGGTAAGGCGTCTGCGTGAAGACTAACCTTCCACGGTGTGTTTACTTCCTGTGCAAGCTCATATTTCTTTCTGAGTCTTCTTTGTCACAAGATAAAAGGGGGCGAACTGATTTGATTTCAAGCCTCAAATCCAGTCGATGCTAGCATCTGATTAGGACTCTTTCTCAAGAAATTTATGAAGCTGAATCTGGGCACAGAAGGTCAGGTCCCCCACCAGTCCCATGCAGTAGAATGGGACTGAAGACAGGAAGATGGAGGCTTCTTTTATTCACAGTAATTACCGTCCCTCTACTGTATTGAAAGCTCATCGTTATTCCCCTGTCTTCTAGGCTAGGATGTCACAATACGGGATGTTCAATAGATATTAAGTGTCCAATGGAGAAATAAATGATCTCTACCCATGCAGCTTTAAGATTTCTTGTGTCTCAAGGCCATAGGATATTTTTCTGAACAAACACTTGGTTCACTATCATTCTCAGTCGTAGTAGGGAGGAAGTTTGGTGGATGGCTGCATTCTATAGACAAAGTGTCACAAAAAATGGGTAGTGACATGGTATCTGGAGTCAAATTACTCTTTAAATCCAAGTCTCCTGAATCCTCATCAGGTTCCTTCTCCCTAGTGAACAGTTTCCCGATCTGTAGGATGAGGGCGATGATGGTGTCAAAATCCTCAGTTGCAAAAAGAGCCGAGTCATGTACCACTCCATGACATAGAACCTGGGACACAGCAAGTACTCACTACATATTAGTCCTGACTACAATATTAGTGTCCAACTAAAAATGGCATTGGGTTCCGTGCTGGAGCCTAATGTATTTCCTGTTTTATGCTACTCATAAGGAAATCAAAGCTGGCCTTGATGAACAGAAGAATGGAGAACTGAGAGCGTTGGGAGCTATTGAGAAAATCCTGGTGAGATGGGACCTGGCGCCTTCTGTGTTTCTCAAATCCCTTCATCCCTTACTTTACAAATCCCTTACTTGCCTCAGCTAAATTCAGAATGAACGGCACTAAGGATACTTTTAGTCTTTGACCCAGCCTGGACTGTTGCCTTGATGTTGTCTATGCTCTTTAATTATTAGGATCAGTTTATCAAACCTGTTTAATGCATAAAGCCTTTAAAATATTCTCCAGAAGAAATTCACCAGACACATGAGATTATTTGGGCTTTCTTTTCCATTGGGGGATTGTGTGTACATGGGCTAGGTGTACATGTGATGGAATGGAACATAGGAAGAGGCCTCATGCATAAGAATGCACTCACACATAAGACTGGTTCATATCAGAAGGAAAGATATATCATGGCCTAGACCAGAAAATCGGTCAGTTGATGGGGTTACTAGGTGTTTGTAGTGATGGGGGAGCAGGCCTGCTTTTCGT